>CM077285.1:7973534-8261034 GCA_039654925.1 Anguilla pacifica | reverse complement strand
TGTATTAAATACATTTCCGTGAAATATTTACTTCATTATAATTTCCAAAAAGTCGAGAAAATTACCATATGTTGCAACACATTTAATTTCTGTTTAATTAAACCTGATGGGTGCTGATGAATTATAATTAAACCTGGTCTCTCTGATCCAGCATAAATAAACTGTCCATATTCAATGGCATTTTTCTTCAAAGCTGAATGGAACGTTTTTAAAATATACATGTAGCGAAACAGTCAGAGCTGCAAGGATGCATTTTTAAAATCCATTTATTATAAAGAATTATTATAAAAAATACAATTATTGAGGCTCCAGTAGGACTCCATTTATCGCTGCACAGTCACTATGAATTTTAAAAAAAAGGTAACAGTTCCTTCTGGGTTTTTTTTTATACATGAAACAAAGAAGAAAGAAAAAAAATCAAACCGCCAAGCATTCAAGGTCAGGCATGTTGACAAAACTGACACGCGTTGGATCGAAGGCATTGAACAGGCTCTCGCCCTGCTGTTCAAGCATTCCAGCTCATTCCACAGAAATCCGAGCCTCAGAAATTGCCTTCCGTCCCGCGTAAAAACGTGTTTTTGAGAGCGCTTCAGCTGCAGCTGGGGCTGTGGATAATCCGGAACGCGCCTTATTGTCATCGCGTTTGTGTCTCTCGCCGCTCTTCAAAGAAAGAAAGCGGTTGTTTTCTTCAAGCGGCAGACAGGACAAAGGAAGCAACGTAAGACTTTGAAAGTGGGAACTGATAGAAAAAGAGGTGAAAGATGAAAAAAAAAATTCAGGAAGAGAGTAACAAACAAAAGCTACAAACTGCTGGCTTCTGACAGCTGAGGAACAGTGCATTTCCACAGCAATAATCAAATTTTAGTAGAAAATAATTTCAATCTAAAAAGTAAAAAAAATAAAAATAAATAAATAAATAAATATCCAAAGATCCAGACACACTACCTCACAGAAATGGAATAAACAAAAAAAAGTAAAACTACCTGGACTCAAAAATATTATGATAAATATATTTTGCAGAAAAACATTTTAGAAAAAAAATACTGCGGTATCTGAAAATTTAAATAATTTGAACATCTGTCATTTTATAGTGCCATGCAAAGTATTTGCCCACTTCCTGATTTCCTCAATTATATCATATTTGTTGCACTGAATGGTTTAAGTTCATCAGACAAACTATAATATCAGCCATAGGACAAGCATTTATGTTTCTCTTGGTTAGCAATGGTTTCCACCTTGCTACTCTCCCTTGAATCCTATTTTTGCCCTGTCTCTCTCTTTAATTGTGGAGTCATGAGCACTGACCTACAGAGGCCTGCAGTGCTTTGGATGTTCTTCTGAGATCTTTTGTGACTTCTTGGATGAGTTGTCACTGACATTGTTTCTTGCTCTTCATTTAATTTTCTTATTTAAAAATTATATTTTCAAATATAATCTTAAAGCAGTTTGCAGGATTAAAACCAGAGAGAAAATAAATTTTACTGTAGTTTGAATGAATTAATTCAGCATCTCTGGACCCAACAGTGACCGGTGTGTTGACCATTAGGAGATACGTTCATCTCTCATTAACATTCAATCCAGCGACAACCCTCCCCCAAGCTCTCCACAACAGCTGCAACTAAGCATTAATCCCCAGTAACAGTGAGTAATTCTAACTATAATTGAGCCCCCCCCCCCTCCCCATCTCCAAAAGAGAACAATCCACTCAGCAAAAATGGGTAAGAGGAAGGTGAAATTAAAACCCACCCCTCTGTGTCTTTCTGCTTGAAGGCCAGAGGTGACCCTGGGAAGGAATCAGATTTCTTCCAATGGGAGGGGGGGGGGGGAGGAGCAATCTCCATCAACTGGAACTGGATATTCATAACACATCACTGAGTACAAATGCTGATCTAGGATCAGTATACCTTTGACCTCATAGTGGAGAAAGTTAACATATATACGTACGGAGGAAACCTGATTCTAGATCAGCACTCCTACTCCACGATACTTCATGACTACAGATTCCAAACTCAGTATATTCATGGTCCAAAAGAACGTGTTGTTGTCCAGCACACTTTTTGTGCTACTACATTTGTGTTACTTTCAACACATTTTGTGTCAAAGTTACTACTTCTGTGGTGCAAATATCCAATTTATGTGTTACAAAGAGAGACTTTTTTAACACAGGCTGTGTTGAAAGTAACACAAAATGTGTTGTCCTTAACTAAACATGGAGGTTTGTTAAAAAAAATTCCACATCAAGTGTTGTTTTTCATACATAGTATGTTTTAAGAGTTCTTTTACCAATGCAGGCCCTGATCTAGGCTCAAAATGGACATGGTTAGCCTATGAATGGGCGGTAAACATGACGCTAGATCAGCTCTCCTACTCAAAGATGCTGAATGAATACAGATTCAGATCTCAGTAGAGGCCGAGCTTCGGTGATAGGTCGAATGAGTCAGGTGACCCGAATGAGTCAATCTGTGAACCAGCCAAAAGGCCATTCTACTGGAAATGGCTGGCTTAACCTTTCTGGCTCTCTAAAAAAAATGTTTCAACAAGAGTACTACGGAGCAGGACAAGAGAGCAGAGAATTCTGGGATATGCATAACAGTTGAGGAGGCCAAAACCCAAACAGTGCCTCAGATGAAGACATAGGTCAGAGCTATCCAAAATACTTTAACACACAGATCAGCTTTCTCTGAAATACTTTAACACCTCAGTTGCTAATAACATTTTACAATACTTCTATATATCTCCTGATGATTTTCAACAAAATTAACAATCATATGAAATATTTATAATAATAATAATAATAAGTATTATTATTATTATTATTATGATTATTATTATTATTATTATTATTATTTAAGTTCTTACACAACCTGCTGCAGGAAGATTTTGTATTGGTCTTCTGGGAGACAATGTCACATAATCAGCATAGCCATTTATATTTCAACCAATCAGGAGTGGGTTCATTTTGTGGGCTGCACATTAGACTTGATCTTGCAGTGCCAGCACAAACACACAGTCATACGTCCAGCTCTCACGTTCAGAAATGACATGCCGTGCATTAAAAGGATATTTTATTATTTTCCTGAATGGGGACAAAGGGAAGTGCTGTATGCATCATTATCTTGGGGTTTTAATGAACACTTTAAATGCATTACATTTACATTACAGTCACTTAGCCGATGCGCTTATCTAGAGGGGCTAACAAAAGTAGAGTTCATACACGAGTGTGACATCACTGTTTCCCAAACAGTTTGTACTGTAAACAAAGGCAAATACCACTTGACGGCTGACTTATCTTTACACAGCTGTGCCTATAACGGCATTATCTCAAAAGGAAATCCGAAAAGAAAGAAAGAGACGTAGCCAGAGGGTCGGGGAGCCGTGCCGGAGACGAGCGAAGACGTGAGTCTTCGGGAGGAAGGGGCAAGGTTTCGGCTGTCCCGACCGCGGAGGGAAGCGCACTCCACCGAACGCAAGGAAGCGATTAGACGGGGGTCTTTAATGCCGAACCCTTCACCGCGTTTCCCCACGCGAGCGAGAGTTTTCGGCGCCATGGTTACAGAGCGCCCTGTAACAGTTCCCCGCTGCCTCCATTAAGGGTTCGTCTGATGTCTGATCGGGCTGTCAAGTGCCCGAGGTTCATTATCTCAGGGGGTTCCAATCACAAGGCAATCATTTTTTTATCTCCCTGTTAACAGCGCTGCCTTATTAATGAACAAACGAAAAATGGAAAAACTATTTGTAAAGGCGATGATTTTAGCGCATTCCTCAGCAAAAAAAAAAAAAACTGTTGACTGATTTGTGTTGAATGGCGCATATATTCGTTTTTTTATTGTTTCACTGTGAGGAAAAATCTTTACTTGCTATGGCGTTGTTGCCCGGCCTTAAAACATGATTAATTTAGCAGTTGCGACAGCTGTCTAGACACACTGCAATTTTACAGACAGCTCAGGCCATTGCACAGCTGGAGAGAGTACTTCTCATGGGCAACAGAACTCAATATAAGCAGCTGGAAAACTGCCATCACAAATATGGATAAACAAACATGGAATACTGTGACTGTGCACATAAATATATCGGGGTTTTTTTTAAATGGAAGGTTCTTGGACCCTATGGAAATTTCCAGAGGTGGATGTTGTGCAACTCACAGCAGAAGTGACATATTTCCTTGGAGCTGAGCACCTCAAGCAGTACTCAAGCGGGTCTTACACGACTCCTTCAAATCACAGATGTCTAACGCATCCAATGCCGAAGCAACCGACTGGCTGTTCGAGGTACCCGAGATCGCCGCTCCAAAATTAGCTACCTTCAAAGCCAACCTCAGCGATCCCGAGCCGAAATTCAATCAGCCCCCGTCCTCAGATGACTCTGAAGAAAGAAAACCGTCAGGAGAAGCCGTTTTTTTCTGTACAAGCCTTCGAACGTTTCCACGCGTCCGGAAGATTTACATCGCATACCTGATAGAGCAGCGGCTTCTCCCAAGAGCGTTCTAAAAATCTCCAGTCACATAATAATACCTCGAAGAGTCTGTGGTGAGTATCCTTCCAAAGACATGAATTACACGTCTGTTACATGTATATTATATTCTAATACATGCACATGTATTTGAAATATGTAATTGTAAGTCATATATTTGTATGTCATATGTATGCTGGGTTGCCCTCTTTTTCCATATGGTTCATACAGTACCATTCATAATGTGAAAAGGCCATTTTGATACATTTTTGAGGTAGCCATTTCACATTCTCTATTCTTTTTCAAGATGCAATTTGGTGCCCGTCCTGGAGGATTTGGCCTGCTTCAGAAACAGGCTGAATAGAAGTGAAAGGCTTTTGAATTAATTTAGGCTTTATTAATTTAAAATGAGCACCGGGGTAAGAGGGATAACCTACTCCTCCCACTCTCTCAAATCAGACCTCCTGAAGATCTGAGGTCTCCAGCGATTACTGGCCTCTGATTGGTTGAACAGTGTCCCTGAGGAATGCGGTTATTCTTGCGTGCAAACACCCGAACAAGATTTGTCGCCTTGGAAGCTAGAACTGCATAAAAGCCAAGGCCGATAATACTTCAATAGGAATACTGAAAACAGTGTTGTATTCAGCCGTCAAAGAGTAGCCGTCAAAGTGCTGTTACGCCAAAATAAATTCTTCGTACGGAACGCTCTGTCAAAATCCTGCTATGTGCCACCCTTTTGACTAATTTGTAACAGGCTTTAACCACATCAAAAGTCATCAAAAGAGGTGAATACACGCGAACAACAGTTTTCAATGTGGTAAAAACCGGGCTTGCCAGAACAGTTCTAAAAGGCCCCTCTTGTAGCAGGCAAATAGGAATTATAAATGCATATGTACTGAATATGGCCAGTGCCGACTTTTGCATGTAGCCCTGCAGGGTAACCCACAACTGGCTCAAGTATCACCCAGGGTGAGGGAGAGTTCGCTCTCAGGCGAAAGGGTTCCTCTGTGTTTCCATAGAGGAACGCTGTCTAGTTTAAGGGTTCTGTGTTGGGCAAAATGGGAGCTTTCACACTTTTCACGCCTTCCACCAAGAGTTCCATAAAGAACTGAAAAGAGGTTCATCTATGGAGGTTCTCCCATGGAGGATCCCCCATGGAAATGAGCCAAAGAACCATTTTTTACTGAGAGCGCAGTCGGCTAGATCGCATAAGAGAAATCGTCAACTCCTCGCTGAGGAATAAATCTTTTTCCCTGCCTCACCGCGTTGGCTGCAGTCCCTGTTCTACTTCCTGTTTCTAACAGAAGCACTTCATTTTAAAATATCTTTGCATGATTAGTTTTGCTCTTTAGGTCAAAGCGGATAAGGTTGAGGCTGTTGCTGTTGCTGCTCTCATGGATCAATCCTTACACCTGCAGTTGGCTGATCATGTCATGCTCTATGTCTTAAGAATAATGAAGATCCCAAATGAATCATTTTTATGAAATCAGCGGACAGAGAAGCGCCAGGCCGAGCGAAAGGGGTGGGAGGTGCACCCAGAAAAAGCATTCAGAAGAAGCAGAACACCTTTTGCCCCGGGCTGAGTGGAGGGCGGGGAGGGGGGCAGGAAAGCGTGAACAGTCGATCTGCTCAATCGGATCACAGACACCATTTATTTTTTAACAAAAACAAGATCGATCTCTGTTGACTCCGCTCTCCTAGGGGACTCTCTCTCTCATTGTAGGGATGGCATCGATATCCTGGGAGCAGCTTCAACAAAGAGCAGCTGCCTACAGTATCACAGCCCCAAACTGGGCCCAACTCACACCGATAACCTACAGGGCACGCTTATGAATAAAACATTTTTATTGTTATGCCATGGAAATGTTTGCACTCCTGTTTCAGACCGACACAAAATGTTTTCACCAAGGATACACGAACAGCTATAGCTTATAACTTCATCAAACATGTCAGGTTAAATAGACCACGGGGGCCGATTAAGTAATTGCAAGCAAGCTGAAGTTGGAATGAAAACCCGGGACGGATCAAACCTTGTTTTGTACCATCGCATCTTCTACTGATCTGTAAATGTAATGTAATATCATGAAATCTATGGACTCACAGAAACCAAACATGATACTCCACAAAAAAGCAGAGGCAACATTACACAGGAGAAAGCAGACGATGAGTTTATCGTGGGGTGAAAGTTCCCCTTTTCTTGCAGATAAGAGCAGTTTAAGCTCTCGCTCTGATTTTCGCTGACTCGGGACAGCGGGGAGCTCGTCGCCGTAGACACAGCCAGAGTCCCGTCTGTGTCTCCGTCCCCGGCGCGGGTAGCGACGCCCGGGGAAGACGGATCGCTCCATTACGCCGCGTCTCGGGGGCGCCTGGCGCGCGGCGGGGGCGACCCCGCCCGTCCCGGCGGAGGGGGGAAACGAGGCCATTGGCTGCCGGCTGGCGATGCCGTGGGTCCCGTTCCTCTCCGGACGCGTGACCATGCGGCTGCGGCTCCCGCCCCGGGAGGGGCTGACAGAGACAAAACGCCGCCGCCGCACGGGCCCGCTCTCCGCCCCTCTCGGGACAGCCCGTCTCTTAGCAACGGGTCAAACGGGGTTGGGCTTGCAAATCTTCCTGTCCCATTGTGTTTTTTAGAGAAAAGAAATGTATGTTCCTTCCTTTTTTTAAAACAATGCTTTCCCTCCTTTTCCTCCCAAACTGGGAATGGCCAGTCAGGCTAGTGCTCTGATGCTCATGGCAACCAATCCGCCCCCCCCCTCCCCCCCCCCCCCCAATCGATTTGAGAAGGCTGAAGGTGAGCATGCACTCTTCTCTCCTCTCTTATCACTCCCCAGTAAACAAATCTTTGAGCACCCAATCCACCAGTGAGTATTTTAAACAGATAAAAACGTGCAATTTCTGTACACCGCCATCTATATCATCACATTACATTTATTTAGCATCATTCTGGGGTCAAATAAAAAACAAAAAACGACACATTAATGGAATTAATTAAGGAATAATTCAATAAACAAACAAATGGCTTCCATCACTGTGCTTATCAATACTAGCTTGTCACATACCGCAGGACGCAATCGATATCCTAGCACAAGCCGTGCCTTTGTATAGAGCTATTGGCATCATAGCCAAATTGGCATCAACACAAAGGTCATGAGAATGCGCAGCTAGTGGCCATGAACGGAAGCAAAATCCATCGAAAATAACCGTCAAAAAACGGCTTTAACGACTGCCGTGATTAATCACGCTTTAAATAATTTTTGCTTCCGTGCAAGATTACAGCCACTGGAAATGACACGGTGGAATGGTCAGTGCTAAATCAGCTCTGAGCAGGTTTTACTCTTGAGTACGAGGTCCCTCAGACTCCGCTAGAACCCTTTTAATTCTGTCAGAGATGATTTAACAAACAGTTCACCCTGAAGTCCTAAAGATGTTATGCCGCACACAAAATTTTTAATCAATTTCATCATAATCATAACATTAAATATATATATATATAGGAAAGTAGTCTTGCCGTTTTTATTTTATATTCTATTCAAAGATGTTAATGTTAGATGTTAGCTGTTAATGTACTGCACTGCATCTGATTTAACAGGGTTATGTAAGCCATTGAAGAAAGCAACAACAGCAATAACAACAATAATAATAATAATCATCTTCCAACAGCTACTGCAGCAAAATATATACTAAACTAAACACATGTAAAGGCATGACAACAAGCAATGTTTTCTTTGCATGCATGACATGAAGCTGTTAGGATATACTGTTTACAGTACATGTGAATGTATGTACTCAAGAACATGGCTTAAAAAACATGAAATGATGAAACAATCTAGTGTTTGTTCAGGCAACCATTGAATAAAACAAAAATATTTTTGAACATTTCACAAATTAAAATGGGTGGAGAGGCACACATCCCTCTGTCTTCTTCTGCCCAAAACATCAAATATTCATCAAACGGATCAATGTTTGAAATATGAATTAATATCAAAACGAGGCATTGAGTGGGTAAGGAATTCCTGTCCTGACCCAAACATGCACTCTTGCATTTTTAATGGATTTGGCACACAGTGAGACTGATACGGAAGCAAGCCGCATTATCTCTCCTGAAACAATTCCGACTAAACTCTCGCTCAAGGGAGCGACAGCTGTGACTTAAGAAAGTAAGAGCGTGAGTGCGCATAATGATGAGAACAGACCATTCAGCTTGCGTGGGTTCGTCGTTTACCTCCAGACTACAGACTTTGAAGCGTCAGGCCCCTACACCCTGAAGCTGACCTGCTACACATTCAAACCTCTTTTTTTTAAAAAAACGCTTCAGTAACCTTCCAGTGATTTCCCACCACGTTTGCTTGTTTTGCTCACAGAAAAAAATAAAAAGCCTTTTGTAGTTCGCTTTGATCTTTCACATCCCTTTAGTGAATTTGAAAAGCTTGCACAAATCCCTCCTTGAACCTGGAATAACAACACAGTTGCAACAGCGAACAACGTGCATGAGCCTTCTGCTTTCCTGTGGCTTCAGCATCCCAGAGCCTAAGGCCAATTGTGATGTCACTTCCCATAAGCTGAGCAGTGACATCTCATTGGTTGACACAGGCATATAGAACGTTCAGCAGGCAGAGCTGGAACTGAGCTTGAATTATGCAATTCCCAGGTAACCAGCCTACACATTTAAAACTGATGGTTTATGCAGCCTTTGCCTCCCGTGGCTTTGCTTTTAAATCAGATGTGACGAAATCGGCATGAAATGATTCTCAATGTACACCTTTTAACACGAGCCACCATTAAAAGTAAGTATGGCAATAAAGTACACTAATGTGCATTAAAACAGGATTAATCAGAATAATTAATGACATGGTATATCTGGTCCCTGCTCTCTCTACTCTCCAAGCTCTCATACAAAATCCATAACTTCATTTATTAAAACTACATGAGCCTTCCTAAAATTTTCCACTTAGTTTGGCGAAGAAAATTTATTAACGCACACAGAACACCTGAATAATTAATAACCGAAAAGTCTCTTTAGAAGAGAGAGAGGGAGAGAGATAGATAGATAGAGAGTGTGAGAGAGAGAGAGCTGCATGCTGAGATGGCATTGTATGGAAAAATATGCAATTCTTTCTCATTCATTCACTGTTCAGTTCCGGAGGTAGAAGCACTGCTGTTTAGGTGCGTACCTAAAGTCGGATGGGGGAGGAGTGTCCTAAAATATTCTCACTGTATGAAAGCCTGCAAGGGGGAGCCTTTCATCTTTTGCAGATTTTTCAAACCAAGTTCTGGGCTGACTGCTAAAATAAAAGATAAATAGCCTTGCTTGGAGTGCAGTACAGATGCAGTCTGGCAGTGGCCGTGGAAATCCAGATGAAAATATAATACTGTCTGTGGAGAAAATAAAACTAGGCATGAAGTAGTCAGCTCCAGTCAAAATGACTACAGTACTTTCTGCACCGTAATTTTTTTTTTAAACCCAAAACTAAATTTTTGCCTCAAAATAAAATGAAAGATCCTCCTTACTGCTTTAACACCTCTCTAATCTAACTCAGCAGTCTAAAAGTGGAGCTGATTTTCCCATTTAAAGTGCCTGAACTGTTTCCGGATTTAATGTTAAATGCTTCCGGATTTAATGTTAAATGCTTTTTTTTTTTTGCTGCTGCAGCCCCTGTGAGCCCCTGTGAGCACTCTTGCTAACACCCGCTAACCTGCTGGGGCTTCAGTGAGCAACCCTGCTAACATCTATCCTGCTGCAGCTCCTGTGAGCACTCTTGTTAACATCTAACCTGCTGCAGCCCTGCAGGCTCCTGTGAGCACTCCCGTAAACATCTATCCTGCTGCAGCTCCTGTGAGCACTCTCGTTAACATCTAACCTGCTGCAGCCCTGCGGGCTCCTGTGAGCACTCCTGCTAACATCTAACCTGCTGCAGCTCCTGTGAGCACTCCCGCTAACATCTATCCTGCTGCAGCTCCTGTGAGCACTCTCGCTAACATCTAACCTGCTGCAGCTCCTGTGAGCACTCCCACTAACATCTATCCTGCTGCAGCTCCTGTGAGCACTCCCACTAACATCTAACCTGCTAGGGCTTCAGTGAGCACCCCCGCTAACATCTAACCTGCTGGGGCTTCACTGAGCTCCTGTGAGCACCCCCGCTAACATCTATCCTGCTGCAGCTCCCGTGAGCTCCTGTGAGCCCCTGTGAGCGTTCCTGCTAACATCCCATCTGGCGCGGCTCATGTCACAGTAACTGCTTCTGTCAGAAGGAAATTCAATTCTGGGAGACCTTGAGACCGCGCTGGATGATGCTGACAGGGAAAATATTTTGTCTTTAAAAAAAAATAAATAAATAAAAAAAATTGTCAGAGCGGAGACAGAGGAAGGTCTTTGTTTTGTTTATTAGCCAAGATGGCGCAATACCCCGCTAGCTCATTTCTGCATTGTCACAAAGCATTTTTTTTTAAATGTAGCTTTGCATAAATTCATCGCTAATTACAGCTTTTGAACAAGGGCTCGTATGCCCATCTGGGCTGAGTTCCGCATCACATCGTGGAAAGTTCTAGAGAAAAAGCAATCTACCGGAAAATCCAGCAGTTGCCTGTTGACAGGGAAAATAAATGGAGTTCTCAGCCTCTTTGGGAACAGAAGAGATGACGTGCCCCTACTAAAAAACAGATTTAAAATTGACGGGCAGTTCTGTCTGACATACCACATCAGCTTTGTCATGTTTTAACGTCAGCAGAAAAATGGGACTTTTATATTGTTTCCCTTTGAAGCGAATGCGCTCGGGCCCGTCTGCTTTCTATAAACACAAGGTTTTCCATCGCTTTGCCAAACATAGCAAAACTCAGTGAAGAAAAATGGGTGTTTTTTTCACAAGAGAGTGCACTGCATTTCAGAAGTAACGTCAGTACGAGTATGAGATTAAAGAAGTAAATGGAACGCAAGACTTTCCCAATTTTCCTTCAGAACATTTTACGGGGCCTATTTTAAAACAAACGCACGCAAGGCTCACAGTTGCAATGGGCCTATAATAATAATAATAATAATAATAATAATAATAATAATAATAATAATAATAATAATAATAATAATAATAATAATGCAGCTCATCCTGTTGAATGGTGCATTTTACAGATGAACTGATATAGCCAACAGTATATAGGTGTTCTGAACATTAATGCAATGACTATTTTCCCATCCACCCACAGAGATGTAGGAGTGAAACCTTTTTTTTAATGAGTGAATGTATTTATTTTTGGCTGTTGAATGCAATGCTAATTAATTAATTCCATCTTCACCCTCAGATATTAACCTTACTGAAGGTGTGTATTTATTTAGGCTGTTACTATGTGAAACACGTTGTGTAGCAAGCATGTTAGCTTAAGCTCAAGAACGCAGTGATCTTCTGAATAAATAACATTACAATCTACATAAAACATATTCAAACTTATTCCTTTAATTGGCCTTAATATAAATGCTGGGAAGGAGGAACTGGGTAGGATGAAGGGAAGGACATCTTTGTTTACTCCTACAATAACACTTCCTACACGATTCTTCATTTCAAGGTTCACTTATGAATTATGCCTTCATTTTTCATTTTGCTTATCTGGACCATAGCGCACACTATGCTCTGGTTAGAGCTTGCTTTTCACAGCTGCACATTAAATACGAATGACTGACCAATAATTATAACATAAAATTATTTTTGTACGTTGATCTTATCTGACGTGTAAAAAAAAAAACCAGGCAATTTTCAGTTGGGTTTTCATCTTTCTGAACCTGAATTCTCCTTTATGGAGTGGGTTACCTTGCTCTGGAATAAACCCTGGAATAAACGTTATGTGACACGCAGTCAGAGTTTGAAATGACCCGTAATGCAGGTTTGGATCTGCGTACTTATTTCAGATGTATTTTTAATGAGTGTTTACTCGCGCTGCGGATGAAGCTTGGGACTCTCCCTGCCAATGTTCAGCTTCATTACCAGGGAAACAGAAAGACGTGCACGTTTGACATGTATGAAACTGCGTTGTATGATCTGTAGTGTGTATCTGCATGGCTTTGATGTCACTGGGTGAGATGCCTGCAGGAGGGGGGTCAAAGTGCTTATTTAGACTCCACCCGACAGAACCCAACCTGGTCAAGACCAAAGACCTGTCCGTCACGTAGCCGAAAAATAATTTCAGCCCTGGAGCATTGAACGGTTTGCTGAACACTTCACCTTTTTCAATTCCCATCATGCTCGGTACCAGTGCTCTTACTGTATATACTCAGTGCATATATATATATGTATATATGAGATGAGAAATACCAACCAACCAGCCAATCCCCCCCCCCACCTCTCTCCCCCTCTCTTTCTCTCTCTCTCTCTCTGTCCAACATTAGGTTGTGGTCATGCTTTTAATAAGAAATCAGATGCATCTTTTATTTAGGAAGGTAATCATTTCGCTGAATGAAAAATGCGAAAGCCAATATCCGCAAGTATCGCGGCGCTCTCTCCGCGGATGACCCCGGATCCCGGCTCCGTCCGGACCCAAATGGGACAATCAATCAGCGGCCGACGGGACGTTCCTTACCGGTGCATTACGGGGATAATAGCATGCGGCCCGGCATAAAATTCCCCATCCGACGGCCAATGATCTCAGAAGCCAAACACCGGTGGGGCGATTACGTAAGCCCGCCGATTCGGCCCCCCCCTCCACCTGACCCCCCCCCCCCCCCCCCCCCCCCCCGCCGCCCGGGTTTTGGCCGCTCCAGACTGTGTTCTTCACAGGTCATTCTTCAGCAGAAGCCATTCTCCATCAGCTTCCATTTCAAGTGGGATTTTTCAATTTCCCAAATTCTGCCACCCCTCGACCCCCCCCCCCCCACCCACCCAACACATGTGACCTGGGCTACAGCCATGAAGGTCAGACAATCTTTTATTAAACCACCTGCCCCCCCCCCCCCGCCCACACCCCCCCAACAAATCAGTTGAGGAAATCCTAATATAAATGGTGGATAAATCTCCCCTGCTCCAATATTATAGAGTGCTCAGAGATCCCATCAATCAGAAGAGGGCCAGTAGATTATCAGTGTCCCGGATGTGTTGAATTATAGGGACCGTTTGGGAGAAACCGTGGGGAGACAGAGAAGTCCCTGTTGCTCAAAGTCAATTTTGTGCGCGTGCGGTTTCCCATAATGCCGCTCAGCCGATGACACGCAGTTTGTTTTCCGCGTGCTACACGCAGGTCCACCGCTGGATGGGATTTCAATCTCCCGCTGGGATTTATACGTCTGTCGCACGTCTGGAGCATCTGTTTTAAAAATGAGCATGAGAGAGAGAGAGAGCGCGAACTGTATCTCAACGAAGGATGGTTTCGACTTTCAAGTTGATTTGTGACTTGCGTGAGCACACGAGTTTGCGCTCGGTAGCATCCTTCAAGTTCAATTTCACCCAGCACCTGGAAATCAAGTGCAGTGACTCATACTTCACGTGTATTTGCATTCTGTGTGGGGGGAGGGGGTCAAACTCTGTGCCACGAAATTTATATGAATTTACACATGCCGTCCCATTTGCGAACTTTCTGTTTGGCACCTTTGATATTTTACTTCAGTATCTTATCAATTTTAAAGAAATCTTTGGATCCTTGTATTTTTTTTTTTTTTTTTTTTTTTACAGCTCATAGAAGAGAGCCTAATCCAATGCATCCTGCTCTGTGATTGGTCATTCTGGGGCAGTTCTTTTTCACCTTTGGCTGTTATACTCAGTAGAGACGTCCAAAGAAATGACCTACAAAGACTCAACCGCTCGCATCGTCAAAAACAAGTCAACGGGTGCTAACACACGAGGACGGTTTCGCCGCTGAGCGAATACGTTCCTCCATCTGCAGACGTCCCGCCGGTCTGCTGGCAATAAACGGAAACTAAACCGTCACCCGAGCAAACACGGCTGGCAGCCCTGAGCGCGGTAGCTGTAAGAAACAACAATAAATATAAATACGCTGAAATAAGTGCGGAATCTGAAACGAGGGAACTATTTATGGTGCCGCAGGCTAAAGGTCGGCATACGCTCCAATGTCGTTTAATAACATCTAATGATGACAAATTCTTCTCTTCTGGTCTGCAAACACTATTCTGCTTAAGCAAATTAGTTACGGTATGCTGTGGGAAATCCTTGTAGAGAAAGAGGCAACACGGGCAGACAGGAAGACTGCATAGTAATGCAAAGCGTCTAGTGATTTTTGAGTTTTTCTCTAAGAAATATTAACGTACCATGAAATATCATTTTTGGCTGGACCGCAACAGTGGAGCCAACCCAACAAACGCGAATGTCAGTGACTGAGTGACTGAGTGATGAAGGTACACCATTGGTCGGCCGAGTCATGAAGTTACACCATTGGTCGGCCAGATCACGTGTGTTAGGTCCAGCCATATACTAGGTTTTAACCTGGTCTTGTTTATTGAAATGTTAAACTCTAATCTGAAGAAGCAGATTGGTCTCGGCTGCATGGGCTGGTGGAGAGGTGCAGACACACCTGGATTTACGTTAACTACGTAATCGGCCAAGGTGCTTAAAGGTGTGTTCCTCTCCGCTGTTTGGGGCTGAGACCAGGAGCACACACCGAGAGACTTTTGATTTTTGTTTCGTTTCAGTTTTCATTTGTCCCAGCACAACAAGAAAGTTGCCCTCCATGCGGCTACCAACGGTGCACTCCCAGAGCTGCCACATTTCCCTCCCAGGGGTGTCATGCTGGTGTGTGACAGGCATATTTCAGCAAATCGCTTGCATAAATGATCAGTTATCATGCATATGAATTTCAGGGGTGTACATCTCAGTTTTGTTATTTGTTGACTTTATAATTTATTTCCCTTATCATACACGATTGGCTCTGGCAGTAGAGAATTTTTATCTTTGGCAGGCGGCCAGCCAGTCATTGCCATCAAACATTACGAGTTTTCAGTGTTCCTCATGAGACATGTTAGCAAGTTAAGTAGTCACACTGATAAACTCATTAGACCGATTTCAAGGTGGATATGACATCACTCCGAGTAACAACTTCCTGTTAGAAGTGTTCTTGTGGTATATATGTGTTGTTGGGTACAGTCACACAGTACATATACAATATCTCCGGTGAGTACTCGGTTCTATGTGTTTCCGAACGGTCATAATGCAATGGATTATGATCATTGTAGTTACTGTGATAATACTGTGTAGGAATGGGCTGGAATCACAAGGCAAGTGTCCAATCAGGACGATTTGAAAATAAACCAGGTTATTCGGGAACTTGAACTAACAAGTATGTGAAACAAAATTACTGGGGTAATGTAGTCTTGAAATAAAACCACATTGTTCATGACTAACCTTCAGCAGTTGCTTCGACTTTTTGCAAATGGATCATCCCTCTATCTCTCCCTCCCTATCCTACGCCACTCTCCCTCTGCCTCTCCCCTCGTGAATTCACTTTGTGTTTGAGATTTCACCCCAAATCCTAAATTACCCATTCAATTAAATTCCCTCCTGCTGGTATTTCAAAAATAATGATGTTCCATTAGGAGCATCTGTGCTTAATACTGGTTCTCACTGCCACTGAACAACAAATTAGACCCATCTGCCATATAATAGAATAAACACAATAAAGGAAGTTATTTTATCCCCAGTCTGGGTATGGTAATGAGCGGATAAGCATTCAGAAACATTTTAAAATAAGCGGAACGTGTTTGTCTAGCCTGTTCGATCATTGCATATTATAACTTAAATATAATTACGCATTTCATAAAAATTGGACGGGAAACGCTCCTCACAACAGAAAAGCCCTCTGTTGCGAACAAAAGGGGAAGGTTTGTCTGCAGTTCAACTTTTTTGTCATTCATGTTTTGTGTGCCACACAGTTTTCAAATCAAATCAAATGAATTTTATTTGCACAGAGCTTTTTACAGAGAACCGTCGCAATGATGCTTCGCCGAGTAACGGAAGGAGAGCTGAACAATAACCAGACCTGAATCCCCAATAAGCAAGCAGTGAGGCCAAAAATCCCCCGATGGGAACAAAAAACACCGAAGCCATGGCGAGAAAAACCTCCCCAGACCTGTTTTCAGATCTGTTTGTGTGTTATGTCCTGTGCGATAAACACTCAATAGACAGGGATTCATTGTGGAAAAAAAATGAACCATAGACTGCTTGCCATGAAGTCACTTTAAGAGAAACGTTACAGAACTGGTAACCTTTCCCTTTCCTACAGATTGAGGAGGACATTTAATGGGATAATCGCTGGAGATGGGGCTTGACATATAGGTTATGGTGACCTCTAGCTGAAATACAATTTGAGAAAACAAGGACAGGTTTCTGGAAACAAAGAGAACAAACCGTTGGCCCTAGTTATACCCTTTCTTTTGCCAATCTAATAAAACACTATTGTTGCACCGTCAGTTGGACTGGCTCAGTTCATAACATTGCAAGTGAACAAAGAACATTTCACTGTCATCCGTCTCCACAGAGCCTTTTGTTGGAGATGATTTCTTTACCGATGATGCATTTGACAGAATAGCTGATACAATGATCAATCAGATTTTGGCAAAAAACTATTCGTCTGAATATTGCCTGGCAGCACAGAGAATTTCTGAGCACGTTCCATTGTGCCTTTAACACATTCATAATGTGTCTAGGACATGACGGGTTCCACGCTGTAGACATGAATGAAATCCAGGCTTTTGTGCTCATCATCTAGCATGCTAAGCATGCGCCACAGCACCAGAGAAGATTTCTGGGACAGGCCTGGGATTTGCAACGTCGACGCATCTTCGTTTTGCATGGCTAGAGTTCCTGCGTGAAATGCCAGCTAGGGCTGGGCAATATATCGATATCGTGATATGAGACCACATATCGTCTGGGATTTTGTGTATCGTAATATCGTGATATGGCATAAGTGTTGTCTTTTCCTGGTTTTAAAGGCAGCATTACACTAAAGTGATGTAATTTTCTGAACTTACCTGACTGTTCTAGCTGTTTTATTATTTGCCTTTACATGGGCATTACTAATGATTATTTATCAAAAAATCTCATTGTGTAATTTTGTGAAAGTACCAATAGTCATCCCCACAGTATCATCACAATATCGATATCGAGGTATTTGGTCAAAAATATCGTGATATTTGATTCCGTCCATATCGCCCAGCCCTAACAGGAAGCTGCCCGACGGTCGGTTCCAGACGAGCTCTGGAGCGTTGAAACCCCGTGAGGTCGCGAGGAAACGGCTCCGCTTTTACCCGCGGTGACCGCGGTGGCCGAGGCGTGGTACAGGTGAACGCTCCGTCACCGTGTGCCCTTCACCTGGGTAAAAAAACAGCCGGAGAGACCCCCCCCCCCCCCCCCCCTTATCGGGTTGCAGGTGGAGAACTCCCGGCTAGATTACAGCCAGATATCTAGAACTGATCTGCGCATTCATTTCACTGAACCACAGAAGACAGACCCTGGGATTCGGGTTTGGAAAACAAAGCAGGTTTTTATGGAGCGCTTGTGAACTCCATGCACGGTTGTAATGCGTTTTTAATGCTGCAGCGATAGTTCAGGCATGTGCTCACATTTTGTTCTCTTTGTCTGACACTGTGATTAAAAATACATCACAGCAGTATTCTCATGGCAACCATTTTTTCTTCAATAATACAATAGTAATGAACTCTTTTTTTTTACTGCACATTTAGAACGTTTTCAACCCGTTTTCAAGTGGCAAATGGAAAACTATCATAAAATCAGGATATAATTCTCAACAAGATGTACAAAGTAAAAACACAATAAACGAACATTGAAAGGTAATATAATATATTTATAACTTCAGTTTAAAGGTGTGATGTTGCTCTGTCATGTAATCATGGCTGCTTTTCAGATGTGGTGTTTTTCTACAGTTTGTCTCGAATGCTAAATTCACTCTAAAAATCTGCAATATTTTGCCAAAAATCTCTGATAGAAACCAGACTGTTTTTTTTCCCCAGTATGATTAAATTCTGTTCCTCATTACTGTCATATTACTGTCTACATAATGGAGTTATGAACAGAAAGGGCTACGATTTGCTCAAATGCCTTGACCTATTGGACTTTGCGGTGCAAGTTTCGCGGATCAAATCATAGTCGAGCCGAGCTCGAAACAAGACGTTGCAAACGCTTTCAACCAGTCAATAGCCAGGAACGATAATCGCTTCCATGACAAAGCGTCGCTGGCATTTGCACTGTCCAGGTAAATGCCACTGCCACAAGGTATTACCATTTATCAATATCCCATGAACTACTTTTCAGCCTTTGGCATTCTGTTTTGTAAATAGAGCCTGTTTCATTTTGAATATGGTGCATCGGCTTCTCCCTCCGTCCCTCTCCAGGTGCGATCCCAAAACCGCACAACAATACCTGACATTTCAACCTTTTGCGGATCTTCGCACTATATTTATGTCATTCAGGCATGTTCTTGCCTGCTTCCATGGCAACATCTCTACTCCCGGTCCTATCGCCGTGGATACCAGGTAAGAGAGCTGCCTGGAAGAGAGGTGAGTAGCTTCCAAAAGCAGACTTCGTGAAGAGAATAAGACTTGCTGGCAGGGTTCTGTTGGCCAGAAGGATTTGAGCATGGTGTTGACAGAGTGAGAAAAATCACCAAATCTGGCATCAGTGAGCAAAAAAAAAAGATTCCTTCAGAACTCCTGGGCAAAGGATTTTGCTCATAGAGGAAAATAGCCATATAAAATTATTAAGATATTAATTATTATTATTTATTAATATATTTCATGCATTGTTTGCAATAAACATTTATTTATCAATGTACCTATCAATATAATTTGGATATTAGACTTTAAATTGAAATTTTTAGGGCAGTTTTCAAAGATAGAGCCATCAAAACAAATGCACATCAATAAAAAACAAAGATATACTCAAAATTAAATTTAGAAGCAGGTTCACTCTGTCAAGCTTGGTTTCAGGAAAGACTGTTTATCATCTGCAAGCATTTGCCATGTTTGGCACCACATTTAATACATCAAGCCTAGTCGTTAGGAGGTTAGTGATGGGTAAAATGTGATTGGAGGAGATGGTGGGCGGGGCTTGTGCATCCAAGTCATAACTATATTCTGTGACTTGACCAGTAGTCTCACATCAATTCAGTGACTGGGGTAATTAATTAATCGAGAGCAGAAGTTGTCACTAAATAGAGTCTACAGTACAGTAGACCTCTGATAGTCTATAGTACAGCATCGCTCCTGGACCCCTGCCTTTATATGAGCTACCTTAAAAACCTATGCGTACATGCATCGCTGTAGCCAAACCACTGTAGAACTGTAGATGCATTTTTCATTACATACCTTCCAAGTTTAAACATTATTTATCATTTGTGTTTATCAAAATTCTTTTTAAACTGAAAGAGGAAATTTACTGCAAATACTCAGGGCAAGATTTCGATAAATGCATTTACAAATCTTGTACAGAACTGAGGTCTTTGCTAACGTGGTTAAAGCTCACTGCGAGGGGAACATTACAGAATGGCTCCAGTTTAATCAGTTGTGCTGCTTTGAAGGCAACCGATAAACACAATTAGCAAAGATCTTCGCTTGCATAATATGAGATGACCCTTTCTAAAAATAAAAAAAAACAAAGCAAAAAAAAAAAAAAAAAAACTGCATTTACAAATCCAAATCAATGGTGTCTAAGGAATCTCTAATAATAAATAAACTGATTTTTAAAAAAAAAAGGTCATTAAAATTAATTTGATGATTAACGGTCGTTCTTCGTGCGACGGACGAAATTGCGTATGCTGGTTAAGACCGCGTTACTACGTAGAAAAAGCAGCAGTGGCACCAACAGCTTCAGAGACTCCCCAAGGCCACCTGGAGGGTCTGCCTCTGATCAGATTCCCCAGCCTGAGAGTGGGCTTGTGGAACACAGGCCCAGCGAATGCATTATGGAATGGGAGAAACGCACTGCTTCATATCAAGCAGTCTACTCATTACAGGGAACTCATTTCGCTGCTCTATGCAAAAAAAATAATAATACATTAAATGCTTAATGGGGATACTGTTGTCTAATCCAAAGAGAAATTAATCTCAAATGCTTCCAGAAAAAAAAAAAAATGTAAGCATTACTAAAGCTGAACCTCCAAGAGAAAGCGTTGGACAAACCACTGAAGCACCAAGTGGCTCTGAGAAGACTAATTATCAACTACCCAGAAAACTGCTACCGAACTTTCACTTTTTTTTTTTAAACTTTTTTTTTTCTCCAAAAGAAATATACGCACTTTTTTAAACGCGTTTCACGGGGTCTGTGTGTCCAACCTTTAATCTCCAATCAGTGTTCAAGCTCTATTTTTTTCTGCGTCAAACGAGCACGCTAATTATGCTAATTTTAGCCGTACCCGTTAGGTTACACTGCATTTAGCAAACGGGCTAAGGAGTGCGTTCACCTCAGACGCGGCCCTTACATTACATTACATTACATTAGCTTTAGAAGCTCTTAGAAGCACATTACTGCATTACCTTAGCTGTGCTTCTCAGCAGAAGGGCCTGTACACTGTTATCTTGCGAAATAGGTATTGCGAAGGACAGCCAGGAAATTCCTGTGCTGAACGAAACGTTCGCAAGACAGTGCGTACATTTTAAACAAAAAAATACAATAAATAAACACAAACATCTGTGAAACAGACACTCTTTTCTGTCTGGATCTTCTACACCTACAGCTGGATTTTGCATGTATGTCCAAATCAAACATTTTCTAGGGTTTTGTTTTCTCAGAAGAATCCCTCTTGTCGCTTCACAGACAGATGATTATGGCGATTTGCCATAAAGGACTGCAATTATGCCGATACCCACTTCCATTTTAATAAGCCAGCTTATCGCATCTCACACAGATACCGAGCCCCGTGTCTCCGTGTGTGGAACCAGACTAATTCCCCGTTTCATGCACCGTAAGGATTTGCTTTGTGAGTTCCTTCTGCTTCAGATAAAATAAATATTGAATGGGAACATAAAACAGCCGATGGCTCGTTGCCTTGGCTGCACGTGGGCGATGTACATGAGGTGTGTCTTCACTGATAACACCGCAGGGTATTCCTGACAATCTCAGAGAACTGTGCTTTCAACCGCCTTTTTTTTCTTAGTATTGGCAAACTAATTTTACTTGAATTTTAAAAAATATATCACAGAACTGTCAATCATAGGAGTAAGGGGGAGGCTGGGTGTTGGCAAGCATTGATAGATAGAAAGACTCCAAGACTTGAAACTGAACTAAACTTGAAAAATAATTCTGATGACAAACTGGACAGGATCCAGTCCACTATTCGCCTTTAATTAATTATCTTTGCAACATATAGTGCTGCACTTTATGCTATTGGA
Organism: Anguilla pacifica; assembly: GCA_039654925.1. Taxonomy (NCBI): domain Eukaryota; kingdom Metazoa; phylum Chordata; class Actinopteri; order Anguilliformes; family Anguillidae; genus Anguilla; species Anguilla pacifica. The sequence goes on along the minus strand of CM077285.1, from coordinate 8,239,259 downwards.
GATTTATTTAGCTTTATCTCACAGTTGAAGCTGAAGCCAAAAAATCATAAAAATAAAATGGCCATGTTTTCCTCCATGAGCCCAGACCATAAGGATGGGCTCTGCCCGTTGAGTCTGGATCCTCCCAAAATGTCTTCCTACATGTCATCCGGGGAGTTTTTCCTTGCCACTATTGCCCCTAGCTTGTTCTCAGTGTGTTTAGGCCAGGGCAATTTGACTGATTGATTGATTGATTGATTGAATGATTCACGTTGAAAATGATTTATATACTCACTGTATTCTCGTCACATTGTCGTATTTCCCAGACAAAATATCTCTGTTCAGATTCCTGATTTAGCTCTGATGAGTAATTACTCCTAACACCCACAGGATTATTCGCCAAGGCTCCCAGCCAATTACAAGCCTAACCCTAACCCTGCTGCCACACCAGCGGCCCACCAGCGGCACAGAGGTGGCACACCAGCGGCTCATCGGCGGCAGACCAGCCGCCCACTGGCGGACCGGCGGTGGTCAGAACTGTGCCTCTCACAACACTGCATCAATGCAGTGCACATACGCCTCCAACCACCAGCACTAATAAGGGAGGCAGAACAGCGTGATGGGGTGGGGAATTAAAACTCGTAACTGAGAGGTTGCAGGTTTGACTCCCAACCAGAAGAGAAGCCAGTATACGCACATCCCACTGGCACAGCCAGCTACAGAGCAAAAGAATGAGACAATGAGAAAACAAAAGATCCTCATTAAATGGTAAATGGACTGCATTTATATAGCGCTTTTATCCAAAGTGCTTTACAATTGATGCCTCTCATTCGCCAGAGCAGTTAGGGGTTAAGTGTCTTGCTCAAGGACACTTCGACATACCCAGGGCGGGGTTTGAACCGGCAACCCTCCGACTGCCAGACAATCGGTCTTACCTCCTGAGCTATGTCGTCCCTTATTCATTCATTAAAACCCTGGACACAGTAAATCCAGCTCTTTTCACAATGAAGAGGTACTCTATCATGTTTTTCTTTCCTTCATTCATCCATCAAACAAATCTCACGTATTTTATGTCCATACGCTTGCGCCATACCTGCGTAGCATACCAATCCTGTATTATCTCATTGATTCCCGGGAAGAACACCGCCACTGTACCCTTGAGCAAGGTACTTAACCCGTACAAATGGATACTATGTAAAAGGAAAAGTATCTCCGCTAAATGCCAGCAATTTAATGTAATGTAATGTCACGTAATAAAACCACATAAAAACAGCGTCGTAAAATGGATAATAAAAGGTATAACTGAGCTGTCAGACTCAGGCGTATCTTCGCCTCGTTTGTGAGCTCAGCTGATGATGAAGATGATGATGAAATTGACGCTGGGGTCCATTTGCTAACACGACGCCGCCGCCGCCGTCGCCGCCGCCGCCTCGGGTGGATCCGTTTTCCGTGGATCGAACACGACGACGGAAAAATCGAGTTTGTGGAGCGGGCGTTTGAGTGGCGAGCCGGTCCCGAGCGCGGAGGGCCGATGTTCGCTGGACGGGATTGCGCGCCGCTCGTGGCGAACAATTTCCGACGGAACGACGACGGACCGGGCTTTAGCGAGGCTTTGACACGCCGTCACTCCCCAGGGCCAAGGCCGGCGAGGGAAAAAATCACGCAGCCATCGTTTTTCATTTCATGAGTGAGTAGATTGCAGTGGGGGTGGGGGTCGGGTGGTGGGGGGGTGGCAGGTGGATCAGGATGAGGGGGGGGGGGGGGCGAGGGGGGTTGAGGGGGTTGAGAGGCTGGAAGGGGAGGGGCCGGGGAGTTGAAGTAAATCAGATGTTTTCAGCCGGAGGAAAGGATAACGACTCGACCGGAAAAGTGACTGTCCCGCCAGCGCACCGGGACAAACAGCCGCATTCATCAGCTGTTTACAAGAAGACAATGGCCTGCAGATCTCAGCTATCACGACAATTCAGCCCATTGGAGGGGGTGGGGGGCGGACACCGAGAAAACAAGATGGTGGCAAGAATAGGGATGCTTTCAACCCCATTGGTTGCCTGTACCTGCAGAGAAAAAAACAGGCAGGGGAGCAGCACTCTCACCCTTAACCCTTTGAAGAACAGTTTTATTAGAATGTTTTCTTTGTTTTGTTTTTTGGAAGTCAGTTCTAGAACTCCAATGCTTTCAGTTACCAGTAGAGATCATTACATCAGCATTAGAATTCTCAGTTAAGAACATTCTAACTACGTATTTGTGATCTTATGGACTTCAAGACATGGACTTGGTCTTAACTGGCCCATTGTCCCCTTGAACTCAAACCTCACTGACTCAGGAACATTTTTTAAAAAATGTCTTTCTGGTGTTGGACAAAACAGTCTGGCTCTCCGTAGTGTGTCATCGTAAGGTTACACATGGGACATTGTGTAAAACCCCCCCCCGACACACACCCCACACATCCTCCCTCCCCCCCTCCCTCGGCCAGTTGCAGAACAGTAAAGCGTTTTCTATTTTCCAGCCTTCTTTACGGCCCCTTGTACCTCGCCTCCCCCGAAGCTTTTTATGTAACTGCCAGCTTTTATATGCAAGCCGATCTATTTACTGCGAGGACGGAAAGTGATATACGGCCTCTGCTTACGGAGCTAAAGCAAAGACCGCCTCCGCTGGCCGACGCCTCAGTTTTACTAAATTAACCCGGCTCGCCACTCACATAAAATGAGAGACCTTTTTATTTATTTATTTATTTCCTTTTTTTTTTTTTTTTTTTTTACAGAATGCTGTGGTTGTCACTTCGGCACAAGAAGGCCTGATTGATGCCCCAGTCTAGGGGCGAAAGAGAAAAGGCGGACGGTGGGTGAGGTCCGCGACGGATCAGGAGGGCCGATGGCTGCGGGTTCGGGGGGGGGGGGGGGCGTCAGGAATACGGAGCGGCGTAATCAGAAGGGTAATTACGCCCCCGCCTCGTGCTGCCGCAGAAAAGCCGAAAAGCCCCTCAGAGATAGAGAGAGAGAGGATAGCGTTTAACTGCCGAGGGAACTCAAATTATCTCGGGTCTCTCCCCCCCCTGCTCCTCAGCCACAGATAAGAGTTCCGCTGGGTTCCGGAAAATTCCATTCCAAGGGCATTCTGGGTAACCTTCTCCCCCACGGAATTGAAAAGGCAGCTCTTAATCAGCTGGGGCTTAATCTGCCCGGAACAAGTAAATTCTTTCTTTTTGTGTGTTTGTGTGTGTGTGTGTGTGTGTGTGTGAAGGATATCTGCATTAGTAACATTGGAGTCTACCAAATTGCTCTCTGTATAAATAGATTTTTTTCACATTTTCTTTGCGCTGCATGCAAATTCAGCTCTCCAAATGTACTTTACACTGATATACTGGCCTTTCAGTGAATGTGGGCTCTCAGAATCTCTTGAAGCTCAAACATACAGTCATGGCTAAAGCTAAAAAAAAAGAGCGTATTTGTCAAACATCAGGCAATCAAAAGCCAAATAAAGGTAACTCAACCTCAATGTCAACCAATGTCAGCTGTACTAAAAATATGGTGAAAAAGAACACTTTTTCAGAATGTCTTTCATCTTATCCAGGCTGTCTGTTTTGACTTCTCCAAATTTGGAGCACTATGTCTCACAGAAATCAGTCCCAGCCGAGATGTTATTACTGCATCAGTGAAATTCTGACTCTCGTGTTTTTATGAGTTCTGATATATTGTGATATGCTATCAAGCAAATCTGTGAACTTGAACTGTAAATGATATGCTAGCTTCTGCATTGCATAAGGCAATCAACATAAATTTTTCTCTCAGTTCAGATTAGAAGGTGCAGCCTCTTCTTGGACAGCTAGCAAATAAATTCATTCAAGATGTATATAGATACCTAAGAAAAACAAACGCTATTTTAAAAAAATAAGGTTTTAAGAAAATCTTTTTGCGACCCGGAGAAGCTGTCTGCATTCGTCTTCAGCCCCATCAGGCAGTGGTGTCCGCTGGTCTCAGAAATAAACTGATTTATTTAAGTCACACACGCATGCTAAGGAGATCACAGACTTCGTTTCCAGGGCCTAATGTGGCTCTTGACTGAAAAGAAACCAGACAAAGCCTGCGGATGCTAGTGGCCTCTGGGGTCGTTGGAGGCAAAGATGATTTAAGCTGCCCAGCTCTTCGCCTGAATGCAGGGCAATTTCGCACCTAGCTGCTAATAAGGCGTGATTGGGGCTTCAGTGCTAAAGGATCACTTCAGTCAAGTCGAGCAGCAGAGTGGTCTTTGTAGCGATTCAATGCTTCACACAGAGAAGGCAATCAGCTAGCGGCCGTCGTTCAACGATAGCTACAATCAACGCAGTGAATACCTGCCTGTCTGTGTGTTTTTCAGCAATGCGGGGGGTTGGGGGTGCGGGGGTGGGTGGGGTTGAGTGGGGGGGAGTGTATTTCAGATCCATAGCAAAGGGTTTATTTTCAGCTGTGCTATCAAAACGTTGGTGTGGGATAATAGTTTTTTTTTTTTTCTTTTTTGTTCAAGGCGATTTTCTCTGTGAGAGATTCTCTTTACAGTTTTCACTGTAGAGAAGATATTCGGGACAGATTTACCAATGATATTTACGACATTCTCCTCACTATTTTTGTCTCTCTCATCACCATGGACATAGATCCTGTGAGGATAGGGGGAACATGTCCCCCTCCAACTTTGGGAAAACATTAAAGCCCCCCCACCCCCTTCCCCTAAATACTATGATGTATTGTGTTATGTTGTATTGCCTGGTTTTGTTAGTGCCCAGGGCAATAAGTGGCGGGTTAACACTCCGGAACATTCCTGCCAGTCAGAATTCCAAAGATGGGGAAGGAAACCGGCTGAGGGCGGTAACTAAAAGCGCGGGATTTGTTTCTCGACATATTACGACACGGTTTCCCAAACTTCTATTGACATAAAACAGGGGGCGGAGGGGGTGGTGGAAATCGCACCCGACTGGGTCTAATCCAAAATGTCGGCTCACTGCGAGTCAAGAAATCTCCACGGCGAGACTTCAGGTAGTAAGAAACTTGGCGGTCTCGCTGGTGCACCTGAAGGTGTCCGAACAGCCTGACATAATTAAAACCTGACAGAGATCATGGTGTCCAGGTTAGGATAAACCTGCAGTGTGATTCTAGCCTACGGAGGTGACTAGAAAGGCAATTAAAGAGCTGTCTGATTCTCACAGGCGGCTTTAAATATGAAATGACTGACAGTTCATTATTTTAGTCTGCCATTCCGCATTTTTGAAAACGAAAAGTAATATTCGAATCGGATTAGCATCGACGGAAGGTGTCTGGCAACGTGGTAATCACCAAAGCATGATGGGTAATTTCGGTTAGAGGCAAAGCAGCCTTGTGGGTAATTTCCACGTTGTAATAATTCAGTGCCTGAAAAACCGACCAATTGTTTTTCAGTGACCCCGAATGTCATCAGAAGAATACTAATCCGGTGCGAACTGAAGTGTGCGAATTTTAAACACACTCATTTAGCAAGCTGTCAGCCAGGGGTTAGGACTGGGAGACAGGACAAAGAGACCAGATACCAACCAGGGTATTTTTTTCCCCGTTTCATTGGCACGTACTCATCTTCAACCAAACAGAGCAGGTTTGTGCAGAGGAAAAAAAAAAATTAGGACCAAGAGATAATTTGGAGACATTTTTGGCTCCTTTATGAGAGTGCTTATATATCGGTTTATACTTTAGTGGTTTATTTTTTCCCACAATAAATCTAACTGCACCGGCTTTATTTAACTAGCATCTGGTAGGGAAACTAAAGAAGAGTTCAGATTTCTCATTTTGTTTTTTGTTTTTTTACCCTATATTGGTATTATTTCTGTTTTTTGGGGCCTTTAATTTTATGTTAAAGTTTTTTTCTGTGGGTTGATTTTTAAATGTTGAATTTTTCTGTTAATATCATTCTAATAAGTACCACTTTACTTACTTAGCATTATATTGTGTTGCTTACAGCAGTCAATTAGGGCTTACCTGCACTGTAGCCAAATCCTGCTAACCGGCAGGGCTGCTTCTCCATCGAATCGATGCCAGCCCCATTTGAAGCCATTATCCTAGCGGCAGCTTTCATTGAAAGGAGGCAGCACACGAGAAACTGGAAAAAAAAAGATAAAATGTTCATCCACACACTCTCAGAAAAAAAAAGGTAAGGAAAGGTGTCTATCAAGACACAAACACTCTTCCCTGCGGTGGTATCCTGTAGGTATACAGAATTGTACCCTTAGCCAGCAACATATAATTCATTATATAGAATTGTATCCTTAGCCAGCAACATATAATTCATTTGCACCTTTTTTTTTTTTTGCTTGTAATAGTACCCAAATAGAATATTATTGTACCTTCAGGGTACATTTGGCAAATTTGTTCCCTAAAGTGCATAAATGGTCCTCCACTGGACCATTATTTCTCAGAGTGCATAAAATCTACATTTTGACTCCTTTTGTGCTACTTCAGCACAGTGGGCTACCATTGTTAATGCGATTCAACTTTAAAAGCTGCCATCCTTACGGCAGGGGAGATCGAGCCCATTTCTGCAGGGTCAGTGTGTACGCCGGATTTCCTTGTCACAAAATTACACAAGTCTAATTGGCTAATTGGCTGAAAACAGTTTAACCATAGATTAGACCACGATAATGTGTTTCATGTAGGGACCCAGGAACAGTCTTCAGCTGTCACTCATGTGTTGGGCTAATTTAAATAATCAAGAGCAGAATTCGGCCTGAAATCAAGAAACAGATACGAACCACCCAGCCCGCCCCTGCACTACAGTGAGATGTTGAATTGCTGAGGTTCCTGGTTAACAGTAACCCCTCTTCACATATAAATCTGAGCGATTATATATATGCGGCGCATTTCATGTAACAGCATGTTCCCCCTGTGTCCGCGTGGGTTTCCTCCGGGTACTCCGGTTTCCTCCCACAGTCCCAAGACACGCAGGTAGGCTAATTGGAGAGTCTAAATTGCCCGTAGGTGCGAGTGTGTGAGTTAATGGTGTGTGTGCCCTGCGATAGATTGGCGGCCTGCCCAGGGTGTGTTCCTGCCTCTCGCCCAATGCACGCTGGGATAGGCTCCAGCACCTCCAGCGACCCTGACCAGGATAAGCGGGTACAGATATTGGATGGATGGATTTCATATAACATTTGCCATAAAACCGTAAACAGCAGACTCCAGCCTAAAATCCCTGGAGACGGAAGTCTAGAGGACGGGGGCGTGGATTTAACATGCAGAAACCCTCCAGGGGACTAGGCTCAGCTGGGGGAGGGCCATCCTCCTCTGTCCAGTTCAAGGTTCTGGGCTCATAGGCATCTACACAGTCTGACTCCAAACAAATCGTCCATTTAAATGAAGGATGCGCTCAGACGAAAATGACACAACCAGACATAAATGTGAGCTGAACAATACCTTCAGTTTTCACTGTGAAGGACATTCTTTTTTTTCACCACCCCCCCCCCCCCCCCCCGGAAATAACTACCAAGTGTTATGAATGCCACTCTGTGAATGAAATGGATACTCTGTCAATCGGTGACAAATGGCCTGAGATCGCCTGAAGCACACACTCAGCGCATTTTTGGAGGGGGACATAAGTTTACAGGTTTGATACAAAATGATGAGTTCCAGGTGTCAAACGCTTTTCACAGCCTGTTGGGGGGGGGGGGGGGGGAATAAGAATAAAATCTCAGCGTGAATCCACCTCGGGCGCGAGAAATGACAATTATTCCCATGATGCTCGGTCTGGGACGGATTTCGCCCCTCAGCTAATCTCGCAGCGGTGATGGACAGCACATTCGTCATGGCAACGCCTTGCACAATTAATAAGGAAACAGCGCAGGTGACAAATCAGTAAGCCAAAATGGTGGCGGATGGGGAGAAACAAGGCTCTCACATTTTGTCCAATATTTACACCTGCTCTGTGGTGAAACAGGTTCAAAGGGTTTTTTTTAACTTACTTTTCAGTTTTGAAGGAATTGACTACTAGAAGTGGAGGACTTGGAGTAGTCGTCGGTACTCCACATTTGCAGAAATGTAAGTCTGAAAACATTACACCCAATACTGAGGTAAAAACACAAGTCACACGAATGCATGCCTCAATCACTTTCTAGTTTCAAGCCATATTCAGTATGGAATAGGACCAGCAGTCTGTAACACACTGTTATCATTAACATCTGTGAATCCGCAAGCAGTCTGTAGCTCTTTCACAGTCCTGTAAGCGTTGGCAGTTCTGATACTTTATGGCACCATTTTATGACAGACCGTCCACACCCCCCCCCCGCCCCCCGCCCCCCAACATTAATAACTGAGGTCATCTCTGGCTATTACATCTGCTTTAGCACTCGAGCCGTTCATTTAGGATTTTCGACCTCAGACGGATATTCTCCCAGACACACACAGCACAGCATCTGAAAAGCATCTGACAGGTAATAAGATCTATTGCCAGAGACATCAATCCCCTGACCCCCCCCCCCCCCCCCCCCCTCCCAGGAGCAACTGAAGGATGAACGTACTGTCAGAAGAGGATGAACTTATTCAAAGACGGTCAGACAAAGCGGTCTTTCACGGACCATCGCAACCTTCAGCACTTATTCGCCTTCACTCGTCACATAAGATTTGTTCTTCGGTGTCCAGAGACACTCCAAAACGACATACAATAAGTGCATACCAAGAGTCATTGGAACAACTACAAAACCCAGATCCGATAAGGTACAATACTCATTTTGTACAGTTATTCATAGCCATACCGGATGTCTGTTAAATGAATGGTTTTACACTATTGTAATGTGGTGAAGGCACAGAAAAACAAGATTTATATGCTGGAATACGCCTGGGCCTACTTTGACCTCCAATTCATTTTTATTTGCTTTTGTATCGAACGGTTTAGAGGCACAGACCAATGCTACGCCTCCAGGGAGTCATCCCTGTACAGAATGTGAGGTCATGACGGGATGTTAAATCTAGGTGCCGACGATGTTAATACCTACCTGTTCTAATGTTCTCGGAACGCGGGTTGTATTGAAACGTTTCCCGCTGGGAATCGCAGCCCTTGACCGAAGACGTTTTTCAGACGCGAAAACGTTTCGACCGCTTTGCATATTTGATTTGTGTTTTCGGCGTTTTAGCGCGTGCTTGTTCGTGGATCGCCATGGTTTCGTATTCCCCGGAGACGGTATCAGACCCAGTACTAGATTTCTCTGATTGGAGAGGGGGCGGAGGCGGGGGGCAAATCTGGTCATTCTGTTGATGAGGCTTACCAGCTTGTATTTTACAGTGAACCCTCTGAGGTCATGCCGGTGTACTCTTCTATTTATGGCAGTCTTTGACACATCTGTGCCTACGTCCTGACACATCTGTGCCTACGTGTGTGCTTAATCTGTTTGGCAGTTGAAAAGGAATTCTTATTCACAATTGAAATTATTCTTCTGTCATCCACGGCAGTGGTCTTCTGTGGTCTACCAGGTTGTTTGCTATTGCTTCTTAACAATTTATCAAATGGTTGATTTTGACACTCAATGTTTTGGGTATGTCTGATTTATTCTGATTTTTCAGCCTCTAGGTGACCTGCTTTACTGGAACTGACACTTCTTTGATCCTCATGTTGACAGACAACAGCAAAATACAAATGCAAATGCCACACTTAGAAAGAACTCTAGACCTTTTGTTATCTTTCTTGTGCAGGAGCTATTGATGCAACAACACACAGAAAAAGAAACAGTGCAGCAGCCCATTGTCTTATTACCTTTTTTTTTGTTGGGGGGGGGGACTATGTATAAAAAGGGTTATACATAGTTATTCATATCCAGATCACCCAAATATGGATGTAAATACCTTTAGATTAAAGCTGACAGTCTGTACTTTAATACTGTGCTCTAACCTTGTACTCTTTGTTTCATCTCAAATTCAATGTAGTGGAGTACAGAGCCAAACAACAAAAATGGTGTCACTGCCCCCCCCTGCCCCCCCCCACCCCTTCGCCCTGCCCCCCCCCCCCCCCAATTTTGCCAGGAGGTTTGTTTTATTTTATTTAGATGCCACGATGCCAGTTTGGACATTGGCTCTGGGACCTTTTCCTCCAAATTCATGACGGCGCGTTAGCTTAGCGTCGTTAGCGCATCCTCCCTCCTCCCGGCTGTGAAATTGCGAAACGCCGTTGGATCGCGTAAACGGCGCAGAACACATAACCGCTGGAGCTGTCCAGGTGAGGGACGGGTGAAGTCGCGGGTGCGGGCGCGGTCGCCAGTCTGTTTGGGCGGGTCTCTGACGTGCCCCGTCCAAAGCCCTGGCAGAAACCCCACGCCACTTCATTTCACTGCCCGGTCCCAGGCTGGCACCGCCGTCAGGTCCGTCTCCTTGAAGCGCTTCCTCTACCGCCGCCTGTCAATCACACGCCCCTCCCCCCAATCTCTCCCGCAACACGTGAAAGCAAATCCATCCGTCCATCAGACAGGAGAAATTATTTCACTTTTTTCGTGATCCCGAAAGTCATTTAAGGTACTTGCTGTGTATATTTGTCATTATCCTTTCCATAAAACACCTACATTTACAAGATATTACAGTTAATTCCATTTCTTTAAGGGTAATTCCTCTTCTATAACTTCAATATGACCGATATTGTTTATGTTTGTTTTATTAGATTTTGTTTTATTTCATATTATTATTGGCGAATGAAGGTTATGACACTGTTGATATTCTATAAAACATTTTATATCATCTATATATTCTATGCATAACAAGAAAAACTACATTGTTGTAATGGAATTTGTTGGACAAAACAATGGAATGAAACAATTTAAATGTTTATCTTAGTACAATCCTGCCTCTGGGACATTGTTGAAAGATAGCGTGGATGATCTTGTTATATTGCTGCAAATATTAGATTGACCACCTGCTTCTTCAGGGTAGATGCGAACTTTTCACCAGCCTGCAGAATTGATCCATGTTCACCTATTCTTACAAGCGGTTTACATGGATAAATTCTTGGTTTCTGTTTCTATAGCAACCACAGTGAAGGCAACATTCCAAAAAACATTTAAAACTTCGGAAGTTTTGGAATCTGAACATGTGAAACAAATAACAGGAAACACACGCAGAAGCAAACACAAACACACACACACACAGACAAAATAACACAAGCACACATAAAAACACACACACACACACACACACACACACACACACTCATGCACCCAAACATACACATACACATACACATGCAAAAACACTCATATACAGATGCACAAATAACCACGCACATACACACACACACACACACACACTATGTATGTGTCCTCGATTGAACCGGGAACAGTTAAAGGCAGAAATCTCTGACCATTATCTCTGAACACGGGGCCGGTGTTAATCACGCATAGTGACTGTCAGCTGAGCACCCGAGGGGAGGCTGAGCACGAAACGCAGCGGGACGGTGCGACGGGGGCGAAGTCACGCTCCCTCTAATAAATAGCCTGTCAAATTAAGAGGACGCACGTCTAAATTCCCTGCGCCCGGATGATGCGGATTGGGCATCGGCGGCGCGGAGCGGTCGCCCAATCCCCCTCTCTGTCAGCGCCTACCCCCCCCCCCCCCCCCCCCCGCCAAACCGTAATTCAATCCAGAAGACCGACGTCCGAGCCCGCGCCCCAGCCCGCGGCGGGACTTCCGGCGAAATTATGCGCCGGAGCGCTGGCTGTTTACCGCTGGTGAGGGGCGGCCCCCCGAGCGAGGAGCAGGCCGTCGACTTCGGGGAGTTCCGTCGCTATAGCAACGGGTCGCAACAGCCGTTCGGCGGCGGCAGGGGAGGCGTGAGGTCTGCCGTGTGTCACGTTCGGAGGGCATCCAATTACAAACAACAGCGACAGCATCCGCAGGGCACACCGGCCGCAGACAGGCCGACAGGAAGTGGAGGGACACGGTCAAGAGCCCATCGGAAGACGAGCGTACGTGTACAGTAAGTAAGCGTACGGCCCCCCTAATTGGACGAAGGACACAGGCCTGGAATGGCCATTTGCCCATTCCATTCAATCATCCATTATCTAACCTGCTTACTCCTGGTCAGGGTTGTGGGCAGGCTGGAGCCTATCCCAGCATGCAATGGGCGAGAGGCAGGAATACACCCTGGACAGATCTCCAAACCATCATAGGGCCCACACACCATTCACTCACACACTCCGTACCTACGGACAATTTAGTGTCTCCGCTTAGGCTAACCTGCATATCTTTGGGAGAAAACCAGAGTACTAATAAGCAACTCAACAAGACCTCTAGCTTTTGAAGGAGACGTGCTTTGTTAGGGTCTGAATAAAAACCTACAGGAAGGCAGATCTCCAGGAACAGGGTTGGTCACCACTGGTATATTGTCTGAACATATGCTTCTCGAAAACCTCTAGGCGTGGCCATGTTTGGTTCTCACCATAAAATCAGCAACCAGTTCAGACCCAGGATACCAGGTAAGGTGAGAACTGCTTGAATTAATTAATTAGTTAATTAACTAATTTAATGCAGAGTGAGAGTGAGACCCAGCTGACCCTGTGGCTCTCTGGGGGGTCGGTGTTGAAGACCCCTGGGAACCCACCGGTGGGTTCAATGAGAGAGAGTGCTTGCTTATTCCTTTCCAACTAACTCAGGGTGTTTCTGTCATGGTACAGGCCTACAAGCACAATTTGGCCTTCTAATTTGGGAGAAAACAAAAAAGAAAGTTGTTTTGGAAGAAGTTGATTTTTCCATTGAACGCATTTCAAAACATGCCAGACCTCATAACCACAATGACTGTCTTTCAGAAACTGCTCGAAGAAACGATCAGTCATTGCAATTTAGTGAAATGGTATTGTTGAGCAAAACGTTATTGTTTTTTCTTACACTGAAGACATTCTGAACACACTCTTTATTTCAGGCAGACTAATCATGACATTTCTTGTCTCTCACAAGTGTCAAATTTAAAATGGTAATAGTTTTGAATTTGAGATGAGTTCTTCGTCTAGAACAAAAAATGTGCCATGCGGCTTTTTGTTCACACCGCCGTTCCTTAGATCATTACGACGTGAAATTCAGCCAAGGTAATAACACCATATTTTCTACCTCTCACAGGGAAAACAAATGTCTTGCCTCACTGTTTCTCTCCTTCATTTTTCCTGCTTCAGTTCACTCAACAACTGCCAAAGGACACATTCTGGTATTGATGGAGACATTTAGCATTCCATCTCAGAAGCAATGAGAAAATCATTTGAGGTTTCCCAATCAGCTTTAAATAATGTCTCAACCAAGGCAGGGAAGTAAATTTGTCATGAGAGTTTTACGAAACAAAGAATTGTGAAGTTTCATGGCATTTATTTATTCAATAAATCACATTCTTTGTTTCTGAAAATGTTTAATTTTTAATTTTGGGTTTTGTTGCGTTTGGGTTTGATTCACTGACAACACATTGCCTTAACAGTACACACCTTTTTCATTATTTATTTTTCGTGTCCTTAATTTCAACTGTTACTCCCCCTTGATCTACTGACTTAACTCAACCTGAAATATCTATCGTAGTTCAATTTGTTAAATCATTTCATGACTTTAAAAACCTTAGTCAAATCTCCCAATTAAACACAGCCCACAGTCACTGGCCTGGTGCAGTTATGACTTAATTCTAGACTGTGGTGCTTATTACTGTGAGTTTAAATGACATGATCAGGGAAGTTCACTGAAACAAAACGGTGTGTGGGCACGAGGTTCGAGAGGTGAGCACAGCTCCAACTGATTCTTTCCACATTTGGACCAGAATAAAGCAGGATGGGAAAAACGTAGAAGGATTCTACCACACCACTTCTCTAGGAGCCAAACTCTTCCAATGCCCGATTCCATTCACTGGATACCCTAAATCACTGGTTCTTAATTTTTTTAAATATTGGCACCCAAATTAGAAGTTTAGTACCTTTCAGGGACCCATCAAAAACACATACTAGCATAGCCTAGTTTGACTTCAGACTCATTCTCGAACCCGCATCATGTATTCCCACACCCCATTTTAGGTTCTCCACCCCATACACTCTGTCTTTCATGAATATTTCTGCAATTTCAGAAACTCAAGCAAATAAGTAGACCTCTGTTTTTTCTTTCTGTTTTTCTTCTTTGCACTCCAGCTGAATCTTCCATGGGGGTTTCATGCATTTACAAATCAAGGAGCTTTTGTAAGGCGCTAATTTCTTGATTAAAATCCACCCTTGGGACGCTGGGAGATGTTGTTGTCCCTCTCAAGAGCATCAAGAATGAATCCGACAAAGGAGAGAGGGGGAGAGGAGCGAGACACAGATAAAATGTTTGCCTGAGCTCCAAACAACAAAAATTCAATCTCTTGAATTTTGATTTTTATCGAAAAAGGGTGGTGATTAATGTACGCAGGTCCTTCTGCTGAAGGGAGAGAACGACAGCAAAAACACTAAATGAGTATAATTGCATTAGCATTTGGGAGACGCAACTGCATAATGGAGTAGCCTCTTCTGAAGGCAATGTTTAAATTTGGGGGGGACGATTTTGTTAGACACAAAGCCTTGTTAGACACAAAGCCGGCTACAACTCTACACTCACTTGTACAGTATTGTGCAAAAGTCAGAGTCCAACCTTTCCTTTATGTACTTTTCCAGTGTAAACAGCCATTAAGGGCAAGTTATGTATTTTTCAATGTCAGAAAATAATGCAGCGAATGTATATTTAACACAAAATTCCTCCAGAACTACGTACAATATCAAATATTTCAGTATATAGGGCCAAATCCAGACCTGCTTTTTAGTGCATTTTCTATGCAATGCACACAAAAAAGGCATTTTTCCTGTAGTGTGTCCACCCTTTGCTTTTCTCACCGCTCCCATTATTTTCAAGAGAGCTCACTTGAAGTTTTTCAAAGAGATGTTGCAGGGATATTTTTCCATGCTTCTTGTAAACACCTGCAAAGTTCAGTCTTAGAAGTCGGTTGCATTTTCTGCTTCTGTCTATCCAAGCAATCCCACATTCGGTGATGTTGAGGTCTGGACTCTGGGGTGGCCAGTCTATTGTTCTGAGAATACCAGCAGCTTGATCTTCTCAGCAGTGTGCTTGGGGGGGGTCATTATCTTGCTGTAGAATGAATTTGCTCACAATCAAATGTTGTCTAGAGGGTATTGCATTGTAACTAAAGATTTGTTCGCATTAATCAGAATTCTTGAGGCCTTCATTCAAGACCAAATTGCCAACTCGAGATGTTGTTTTACAACCCCGAACTTGCACTGATCCTCCACCATGCTTGACTGATGGTTGTAGGCATGGTTCTTCGAGTCTTTCATTGCTTTGGCGGCATACACAATGCCTTCTCTTATTTCCAAAAAGCACAAAAATTTAGACTCATTGGTCCATAAACCTTAATCAACATTTCAGGTGTCCAGTTTTGATGTACTAGTGAAAATTTTCTTCTCTTTTGTTTATTCCCTTTTCACAGTAGTGGCTTTTTTGACAGCTACACATCCTTTCAAACCCATAAGCATTGTCTTCTCACAGTGGAAGGATTGACAGAAACACCTGTGGATTCTTCAGATTTGAAGCATGAGTGCATCTTGATGTTTTTTTTCCTCTCAATCTCTCAAGGATAAAATCTTTAAGTACTGTTTTTGTGATGGTGATAGTTTCAGCCAGTTCTTGCACAATTGTTAGGAGTGCCATTTTCTCTGTATGTTGCGAAAACTTTTAAAATCCAGATATATTTATATTATATGTAGTGGTGGAGGCTTTTTCGGAAATTTTCTTTTAAATATGTTTCCTGCGTTATCTGATGCTGGAGGAAAAAAAAAAAAAATATATATATATATATTACACTGAATGGCTGATTTGACTGATTGAATAAACAAAAGTGTGATCTCTGATCACACAGTACTGTACATGCACATACTGATAAATGCACAGACACATATACTCACATTATGCACACACGCATTCCCATTTTTGCATGCACACACACACACACACACACACACACATATGCACAATAGATCCACACAGCAAAGCTGGCGCACTTCCAAACAAAAGCCACATATCTCGCCCAAATGGCTTCCGTCTTTCGGCCTCTGTGTAGAAAACAAATTTAGGGAGCGTAATTCCAATCTGAACCGTGTCAGTGGGCTTTCTTCCCCGTTGTTGCATAGCAGCATGTAAATAAGACCGTTATGGGCCCCATTTACGAAAACAGAGCCATCATCTATTCACATCCGTATGCGTCTAGACACACGAGACAGCAGGCAGAATTTCCATTCCCTCAGTCCCAAAGATTAATCTTCATCTCTGGCCAATTTTCACCGTTTCTCCCCTTGCCTTTGGCTTTTCCTCCAGCAAATTTCTATCCACAACAGCCTGGATGGATATTTATGGACATTTCTGCTCTGCCACTGGTGGCGCAAATGAACAAATGGCCGCCCTGCTCCTGGATTCATTTCGCCGCAACGGAAAGCTCTATAAAAAAGGAGATGGTTCATATTAGATATGCTTTCCTCCGGCAGCCTCCAATTTACGCCCAGACGTCCGCGCACATACCGCGTGTGCTGCGCGCAATAAATAAACAGCCCAGGTTTGCGGTTCTATCTTGTGGCTGTGTACGTGGAGTCTGAGTCCTTCACAAGAGGTAAGAAGGTTTTTAAGGCGTGAGAGTCTCAGGTCTTTGTGGTATTTGTGCCGGAAACACTGAAAAGAACTCTCAGTTCTCTACAGTTATGGGGTACATCATGCAAGCATGTACCAGTACTGCCCTCAACCAACAAGGCAGTGTATCTTTAAAATAGGCATGAGTCCCCAGGGCCTGCATGAGAAACACTTCGCACAAGTTAACTCAAGCTCCAAGCTATCACACAGAATCTGTTGAGTAGCCCAATGATGGCATATTCACCTGTACGCAAATGATAAAATATGAATTATAATTCATCTTAATAAAAGGAAAATCCCGGAACTACACAGTAAAATGGCCAGTGTTAATTCAACCCCAACTGTGTTAATTGAGGACCACTGGGGACCAAATGTTACCTGTTTAGAGTTGACTTAACACTGTTAGTGTTGAATTAACACTGGACGTATTAGCAGTGTAGCCTTTTAATTTCTTAATTACCGTGGGTGTTGAGAATGTGTCTCCAGCCTCAGCTTCGGAAGGCAGGCCTAGCGCCTGAACATCTTGCGCAATACGCCCCTCCTGAGCGTGGCACTTCACCTCAATTACTCCACCCGGGGCAGAACCAGGCCCATTCCCAATGCGCAGGGTATAAAAAGCATGAGCCCTGTCCTGTTAAATGCCCCGGGAAAAAAAAAAAAGCGGTCTTAACGGAACCATTCGCTAATAAACAAGCCAACTGAACTTTAACTTTAATAGAGTGTGTGGCCCTGGCTACTGTGCACCAGGAACATCGCCTCGATGCACTCTGTTAGGCGCGCAGAGAGAGCGAGTGAGAGAGAATCAGGGGGAGAGAGAGGGACAGAGAGAGAGAGAGAGAGAAAAACGGGGAGGAAGAGAAAGACAGGAAAGTAAGATACTAGGGTCTCTCCCTAGGTGGCCCTAGTAACCGTGAACCACCGGTCTGATGTACTTGTGGCTCCTTTTTTTTCGAACAGGTAGCCATCAATCGGCCCCCAGCGCGGCAACAGTCACTCAGCGCGAGCACAGTTTAGCTCTCTGAGGGGAGCTGCAGGAGTTCGAATATCGAGCGCACCCAAAAGAATTAACGAGCGACCCGTTGGCGCCTGTGAGGAAATGAAGTAGGCCAATCTGCGCCCCCCGGACCCTCCGCTTGGAGGAGGAAGCCTTTAAATATGTGCTGCTTCAGTCACTTTTTTCCCCATAATACCTAATGATATTAACCAACACACACTCTCTCTCTCTCTCACACACACACACACACACACACACACTCTCTCGCATACACACACTGGACACACAGACATATGCATACACACGTATGGACATGTGCGTACACATGCACACATGCAAGCGCACACACACATGCACACACACGCTCACACACATTAACTCACCCACACACACACAGGCACAGAGAAGTTTTGGCTAAATTTTTCAAATTAATTTTTCACGCCTTACCCACATGAATACACAAAGTGTAATTTGGCAGTTTTCAGGTGAAGTGTAGGCTGTGATCTTCCAGATTTCTGTCTTTATCTTGCAGTACGGTTTCCATGACACCAGCATATCTACTTTTAATTCCGTCTGGTAGAGGAATGTTGGGGGGGGCGGGCATTCTTTCTGTGTGCCCACTATGCTTCCTAAATAGCACCCGTGGAGCTTGTGCTCTTAGTCTGAATTTCAATGGGCTCTTATTAGGAAGATTCATCTCAGCAGAAACAGAAGCTTTTCTTATAAAGTCTAGACGAGTTGTCTGGAAAATATTCAGTACTTCCCTTTCAAGCACCATTGTGCAGACATGGCTGGAGTTCTGATTCTTTTCATGGGAAGTAAATAAAAGGATGTAAATGATAACCTTTGTAAAAATCTAACACATGAAAAAATGCTTATGTCCAACTACATATTTCTCCTTAGACATACAGTGGGAACCACAAGTCTGAGGACACTACCAAGTCCTGGTTGTTTTCATTGTTTATGAAAGAAAAAAGCAATTATGAAGCTGCAATTATACTTCTTATTCAGTGTACTGTCTAATATTATAGTTCTGCAACCAATAAAGTTTATTTTAAAAAAAATGTGAGGCTAAGCTTTGTAATATAATTTTAAAAATAAACCTTCTTTTATTATTTATGGTTCTTTTATTACACACACAATAACAAGTGTCATTAAAAAATGATATAGGATCTTGTATCGTGGAAGAAAACTGTATCGCTTATCAAAATGGCAGGGGCATTATACAAGACCTCCCCATTTCCTGAATCTATCATCTCATGAGATGCCTCATAAATTAGCAGTGACTGTGCCAATAAGATAGGAGCATAGCTGTATCCTGAGTATGGTGCGTAGCTCAAAATCAATTTTAATTTTGGCACATTCTGGAGCTATATAATGGTCAAAATATGCTTAATAAGCCCAGGATCTACAACATTAAAGTTTCAATGAACATAACTTGAGACGTAACCAGATGCAACGGCATAATAAATTTGCTTTTTTTGGGCAGGAATAGCTGGAACAGTGTGTCCACGTTTGTGAACCAATCAGGTTCAGGCTTGTTACATCTCATAAACCACGGCAACAGAGGGGACAGGAGGGAAGTGCAACTGATGTGAAAATTTTCTATTAACTCATGAACAGTTTATAGAGAAAGACTGCAGTGGTATAACAATCTGGTCCTGCTAGAGGTTTTAAACGGGACATTCTGCCAATCCTCCAATCACTGATTGATTGACCTGCCTGAAGGTTCAGATGCCTGACTTTCACAATCAGAAAGTATAGCTGTGTGCACATGTGCACAATATTGTTCATTACTGCTCATAACCATCTGTCAAGAAATAACCAGTTTGAATTTAGGCTACCTGCAAACTCATCGTGAACAAGAAAATAAATGTGTGAAAGGAATTTGGTCAAAAGAATAAAAGAAATAAGAGACAAGCTATTGGTTGTGATATTCCGGTAAATTTTAAAAGAATTATGTAAGAATAAAGCATTTTAAGAAAGAATAACATTCTTTTATAAGATAAACTGACAGTGATTTGGGGAAAAAATAATCACACTGTTGGCCAATACTGGCTTTTATTCAGTCAAAATGGGTCCTTAACTTTGTAAAATCCTTCCAATTTTTCTTCACAAACTCAGTTTGCCTCTGTTAGTTTTTACTGATTGCTCAGCTCACCAAACTGTTTCTGAAGACAAAAATAAAAAAATCTCGCTTTTAATTGCTGTTGAATGGTATGGACAAATGTTGGTACAGTACATTCCCAGCCACTGTATTAGAATTTTGGAAGTAATGGAAAATTCTGGAGCAGCATCTCCCTAATGTCTAGTTTACAAACGGCATCAAAACGCAGCCAAGCCTAGAACTGAGGGGTGTTTGTATCTCACAGTGCTATTGATTAGTTCATCAGTATTCTACTCCGACAAATTTAGTCCAAATCGGCATTGATTGTGTCTGTTATGAGTGGCTCAAATCAGATTTCCGCCATGGATGAAAAGCCACTATAAAGGACACCATTAATCCTAAGGAGGACCATAAAAAGTTCCTAATTTGAAATCGCAGAGTAGAAGTCTACAGTAAAAACTACATCTCCCATTAAGTTTTACTATGGCTGACAGCTGAGACCTGCCAGTGTTTTGTAGTACAGGGGTAAATACGAATGCGGCTAAAGTTTGTTTAGTTTATTATTCTTATTTTATTCTGAGCCTCATGCTGTAAAAACTGATTATGAAACATCCAATGATTTTCAGGCAGTTGCAGATGATGAGTACTGGTAACGGAAAGGATTTCTGAAAACACAGAAGTAGTGATGAGTTAAAATGCAGGACACAGTTTTCCCAATTTTTATTCAAATTTTTTCCCCACATTTAAAAAAAAATTATAATACCTGACAAATCAACAAAACAGAAGAAGAGACAGCATTGTGTGGGTGGGTTATCTGAAATCAAATTTGCATGGTAAGATTTGACTTTGCTCCAAGGAAACAGATGTGAGAGAGGGAGTGAGAGAGATTGAGTGTGTGTGTGTGTGTGTGTGTGTGTGTGTGTGTGTGTGCCTGTGGGTAGAGACTGCTGCTCATGTCATCTTGTCATCTACGCACTCGCTGCTTCAGTAAGGTCTCTTTTTTTAATCGGCAAATAAAGGAATACATAAGAGGACGGATGATAAACAAAGTGTGTTTGTGAGCGCATTTCTGTGGGCATGGTGTGGAAAAGGAGTGTCTTTAAGGTCATCTTAGTCATCTGCACATCTAAATACTTTCTGCTTAAGCAATTCAAGTGCTCTTGTCACACAAATAAAATATGCAAAAAAGAGAATTGGTGAGCAAGCATGTGATAGTGTGTGTGTGTATGTGTGTTTGTGAGAGAGGCAGGGAGAGAAAAAGAGAGTGAGTGTGTGCGTGTGTGTGTGTGCAGGTGAGAGTGGGAGAGAGAGAGAGTGTGTGTGTGTGCGTGCGTGCACAGGTGAGAGTGGGAGAGAGAGAGAGTGTGTGTGTGTGTGTGCAGGTGAGATTGGGAGAGAGTGTGTGTGTGCGTGTGTGCGCAAGAGAGTGAGAGAGTGTGTGTGTGTGTGTGTGTGTGTGTGTGTGTGTGCAGCTGAAAGTAGGAAAGAGAGAGAGAGAGAGAGACAGAGAGAGATGCGTCTCTGAAGCACTTGGCTGTGGTGGAATTTTAAAGGGGCCGACCTGAATGTGTGTGTAATATGAAGTCTGCCGCTCCCGGCTTTGCCTGCTGAAGGACCCAAACAGGGGGGAAGAGCCCAGCCACACGCGCTGGCCCGCCGTATCAGAGCATAAACACTCCACAGACAGGCCGCCCCGACGCAAACTATATTTCTCCAACAGTAAAAGGTCACCGCTTTTCACCGTGTCACTCACAGAGAGAGTGCAGTGCAGGACAGGATGGGGGGGGTGATGTGGGGTGTCTGGACGGGGAACGTATTGCGTTTGCAAGGCATGATGGGGAAAAAAGCAGAGGGCGCACGGCTGACGCCATTAACCTTTCCTCTCTGTGTGATCTCAATGCTTTAATCTAGATGACTTTTTGCTAAAATTACACGCGAGTGCTTTTGGGGGAAATGGAAAAAAATTGGTTGATTGCGTGCGGGTCCTGACAAATGGCTGCTCGCTGACATTTTTATGAAATTGAGATGGATGTAGCGAATATTAACGGGTTAATGATACTGCATTACTGAAATTGGCTATTTCGGCCAGTGATCGTGTCCTTTCGACACAGACCCGGTGCGCTGCTTAAATGAGGCCCCACTTCTACATGGCTGTGCAGTCAGGTTCCTCCCTCATTCCCTCATATTTTTTTTTTATTCCACAGGTTTTTGGTTTTGGTGAGAAAGAAAATGAAAATGCACATCTTCACCCTGCCACTGTAACAAATGGTTTTTAATAAGCTAATAATGTGAGGCTGAGCTCAAAAATACTTTCAAAGAGCATTTTTATTAAGGGTGCTTCAGCCAATGAGATGCCATCCACCAATGAAGAACAAATATATTTAACAGACACGTTTATCCAAAGCGACTTACACCAATTATATTTTTATATACAATCCACTTACACTGCTGGATCATTTTCAGGTCAGGTTGAGTACCTTTGCTCAAGGGCACAGCTCCCAGGTGGGTACCAAACCCCACCAACCCCCCGTGGAGCTACACGTCCAGGCCCCTAAATCATCGCGCTACACTTCGCTCCTCGATGTGTTTGATAAGACGGTAAAGATAACGCCGTTTCCACGGCGCTCACCAGGCCGGGGGGACCCGCCGCACACCGCCGATGGGCTGGCCCAGAATGCATCAGCCCGACGCTCAGAGACGGCGTTTGATGGCAGTTAATCCCGGTAAAGCTCGGGGCGAAGGCGTCCCGACCGAGACAGGGAGCTCTTTGGCTCAAACGAACGGGCTTCAAACGGGACCCGGGCCCGGTGACCTCAGCGTGATTTCGTATCCCGGCGCGATGGGAAGCCCGCTTTCTCTGAGAAAGCTCACTTCAGAGTTACCTTTCGGCTTCTCATGTGGAGTTCCATTTCACCAAAGGCGACTCTGGGCTGGATTCAGTCAAAAAAAGCGTCTTTAACCCTGACTTGCAATAACATGCAAGCGTTGATTTTCGGCAAAGTTAGGTCACTGCGTTACATCACGGTCATTCAGCAGACCCTCTCCACCAGAGCTACTCATACAGCTTTTTCATTTTACGTAGTGTTTTATGCACAAAAACTCACCGCATAAATAATTTTAGATAATGTTAGTCACTGAAATGAACTCACTGACATCGAGTTTGAAGGGAAAAGAATTCGCATCTCCGCTGAACCGCGAGTCTATTTACTGTGTAATTGAACTAATTTCACACAAATGCGTGGGCTAAGATTTTATTCAAATTAAAATCGCAGTTGAGACTTCCTCTGACCAAGAGAAATGCGGAAAAGGGAAGCCTTTGGGAAAGACATAAATTATCCAAGGGGTCAAATGAAAAGCCAGAGAATCAACATTGCTGTCTTTTTTTTTTTTTTAATTAAGTAAGAAGTGTAAGCTATATTCTACATAATGATGTGCATAATCTACAGCAATGATAACTCGGTGGCAGTTTAGTATAATGGTTATTGAACAGGGCTTGTAACCAGACGTTAGATTCCCAGGTAGGACATTGCCATTGGACCCTTGAGCAAAGGAACTTAACCTGCATTGCTATAATATACAGCTGTATAAACAGATACCGTGTAAAAATGTTAAAGACGGGTAGGTCTCTCTGGATAAGAGCGTCTGCTAAATGTCTGCGGAGTAGTAACTGCGATAGTGGACACGTAGTTAAAAATGAAAAATACAGTCTCAATATGGCAACTGCAGATCGGGGTTTTATTTTTTTTTTACAGCCGCACACAATCCGAATAACTGACCGTAAACGGCCTCCGTGCGACCGTACCTGGTCGGCCGCGAGCGCGCCAGAGTCGCCTCTCCGCGGGGTAGAGAGAACGCATCCGTTCAACCGCCATTAAAAGCGCGGCGCTGCAGACGAGCACACCTGACCTACAGGAGAGCGGGATGTATGGCGGCACTCGTCCCAGCAATTAAGCGCAATTAAGTGATTAACGGGCACTTTTACCCCCGCCGGCGTGTAATTACCCGCTGCTAGGCGCCGCCACGGGGCGTTTTACGAGCGCGTTCCCGCGGCATTGTGGGAAATCGGGAGAACGCGGGCCGCCGCGCTTTCCTCTAATGAAGCTGTGCGCGGCGTGGGGGGGGGTGGGGGTGGGAGGGGGGAGGTCGAGCGGGGTGATCGGATCGCCCTTATCTATAAATGAAAAAGCGTTCCTGTTAACTGTGAGCGCTGGTCTTGCCGCAGGATGCACTTGCAGGAGATGATGGGAGATGAAGAGAGAGGGGGAAGCAGAGAGAGAGGGAAGGGGAAAAGAGAGAGAGAGGAAGAGAGAGAGGTCGAGACAGAGATGGAGAAAGAGAGAAAGAGCAAGAGAGAGGGGGGGAGAGAGAGGGAGAGAAGAGAGGGAAGGAGAGAGAGGGAGAGAGAGTGAGAGAGAGATGGAGAGAGAGAGAGGGAGAGAGAGTGAGAGAGAGAGAGAGGGAGAGAGAGTGAGGGAGAGATGGAGAGAGAGGGAGAGAGAGAGAGAGGGAGAGAGAGTGAGAGAGAGATGGAGAGAGAGAGAGAGAGAGATGGAGAGAGAGAGAGAGAGGGAGAGAGAGTGAGAGAGAGAGAGAGAGAGAGAGAGAGAGATGGAGAGAGAGAGAGAGAGGGAGAGAGAGTGAGAGAGAGATGGAGAGAGGAGGAGAGAGAGAGATACCGAGGGCAAAACACAGCACATAAATTCCCTCTTTATTTCTCCCTCTCCCAGATCTTTCGGCTCCCGGCATCATTTCGGGCGGCTCGTAACGGCGCACAAGAAGCCGGCAGTTATTAATAACAATAAAAAAAACTGCTCCTGCGCGAAACGGGGGAAGGAAGGGCCCAGAGCGACCGCCCACCGGAACTCCACCCCCGGAGCGGAAGTTCGCGCGCGTGGTGACCCAGGGGGGTTGACCGAGGGGGGGGGGTTAGGGGGATGGGGGGGGGAAGGGATAAGAATTCAAACCACAGTGTTTCAGAGGGCGAACAACAGCCTTGTGATTACCACAGAGAATCAGCCACCTGCCCTACAGCTCCCCAGACGGACGTCGTCGTCCGCGCCGCGAGAGCGCGACGCCATTTTAATCTTCCCTTTTCCAGCGGTCTGAGAGAGCTTCTGCGGAGAGGCAACCGGCAGGACCCCTGTGGGGACAGACAGCCTGCAAAGCGCATTCAGCTGCGCGGAAACGGCCGCTCTATGTCTCCTCTGCTAAGCTGGGAATATCTCTGCCTTTGATGGTGAATTGAGGCCCCTGTTTGGGAACCACGGAGTACAACAGTGGGGCCAAAGATACTTGGGAGGCCCTGTTCATTTTGCCTAATTTGCTTAAAAACACCCAGATTGCCTTTATATACTTGCTCTATAGCTACATGGGAAATTAGCAGGGCAAACGCATGGCTTGGATAATAAGCCTTTCGGCTGTTAGACGTGCATTTTAGGTGAAACTGTTCATCAGTAACCCTGGGTACATGTTAACATTATGAGGACGGGGAGAGATGGTACTGAGCGTTTTTTTGAAAGGTCATATTTCTTTGGGGTTTTTTTATTTTTTATTTTTCAAAATTCAGGGCACTGGGATGTGTGTGTGCGTGTGTGCGTGTTTGCGTGTGCATGAATTATTGAATTGAATTAATGAACTACTTTATTAATTACGCTTTGTGTTTATTGTAATCCTGCCCTTTGAGTAAGCTCTTAATTTTGCATCGATGGGACTGTATATAAAAATTAGACATGGCTAAATCTTAGACAATACCGCAAATGATGACATTTACGCCAAACTGTCCCTGACAAATAAATTAATTAAGATTATTTCCCTCATTTTCTTTCTTTTTGTTCAATGTACACCAAGCTCCATTTTAAATTGCACAATAATGATTGTAAAATCAACACGCAGACACCATTTCTCTTTTACAGTTATCTGCGATTAATTACTTGAGTGGTCATGACCTGAAACAGCCTGTGCCCTGTCGAGGCCTCTGCAGCAAGGCGTACAATGTTATTTAATTTAGGCCTTGATTAATCTTTTCACACACTTCGCCGCAGCAAGTAATTTCGCATGTTAATCCAAGGGCTATAGAACCGTCGTTCGCACTAAACTCATTTCAGAAAGTGTCTGAACCTTTACGCCACTTTTACCAAGTTTAAGGATCTGCACGAAGCAGAAAATAATTTGGAAACGGTTTACTTGAACGATATGCATTATAACACAGTTACGACATTTGACTTAGGCTGTAATAGGCTGGTCATGACAGGTGCTATGTCATGCTCACAGCAGTGTTATGTAGGCTTTGTTGTGGCACATAATTCCAGTTCCAATGTTAGGAGATAATCGCTACGTCATTTTACAAGCCCCGTGGAGGCATTTTCAAATCATTTGTTTTATGAATTATAATTGTAGATCAGAATGAACACTGTCCTCATGTTCATTAAATGATTTGCCAGAATTTGATTTGGTATGTTCCCCGGTTAACCCAGGCCTCCAGCAACAATAATAAATGGTAATTAAGCCAAAAAACAAGTCCAGCTTTTAACCCCTATTGACACCAATAAAGCCCTTGCAGATTACAGAAAATTATAAAGGAAACTAAACTAAATTTTCTCTACTATTCACAAGACTACTCCTTCTTATGTTCGTACATTCAGGTTAGTAACACGATTGGCAAAATTCTCAAAGATCTGTTTCTGCCACCGTCTAGAGAGTTACAAATATTTCAGATGCGTATCTGGCCCAGGACTGATTGCATCTGTTGCCTGGTAACTAATAAATGTGACCGCATGATGGTTAGCAGTAATTAATCTGTAATATTCTGCTCAGGCAGGGATTCGACAAAATTCTGCCAGCCCGTAGGACCAGCTGCTTTCTCGAAATGACCACGGGTCGAACAAGATGGCGCCCTTTGCATCATGCGTAACCTGCATAGATATAAAACATTAATTTCCCATTACTAGAAACACTTCTGTTATTGCAGGCAGGACCTAAGAGATAAGCATTCAATCTGTTATGCCAAGAACATGACAGGAGGCAAAAAAAAGCGCAATCTGCCGCTTCACGCTTACAAAGCAAAATGCCCTGTGCTAAATCAACTCAGTTAGCATGTATTTCGCTCCAGTGGAGAATGTGTGACTCCCACTGGAACAGCACAAACTCCGTCAAAAGTAGAGTAACGAGGGAGATGTTAAAACGGAGGAAATATCCTCTCTATCTCCACTGAAATGTGGTGCAGAGAACATTTGGAGAGCTCTTCGCGGAGAGAGATGCCAAAACGCTGAAGTCGCTGTTGATTGGACAGTTCCCGATGCAAGAAAAGATTGTATGGAGCGAGCTTCTCTAGCTGTGGGAGGTCATGTGACCTTTGGCTGCTTGTCTCTCGGAGTTCTTTCATCTCCTTAGAGCTGCACGATAATAACACGGCATCCGAGTTTCCCGCTGAATGATTTTGCTCGAAGCCAACTTAGAAGAGCGCAAGTCCGGTGTGGAAATTCCGCTCTCTTCAACGCCTTTTGATTGGCTGCGGGAGCCTCTGTATTGCAGTAATTAGAAGTTTCCCTGGTCAATGCCAAAGCAGCTTGGTGTATTATACGGCATTAAATAGGCCACTATGCTTTTTAGAAAAGCTCTGAGCTGCTCTTATTGAATCACACAGAATACCAAATAACCCCGTTTACAAAACCCCACGTCATTCCTGTGGCGTAAATTTTTATAAACCCATAGTATGCAAAAATGCCTGCATCAATGCCTGGAATACATGGAGCCAATTTCCTCGCAAAAAAGTTTTCAGAAAAGCATTCGATCCTTTGCAACGGATTTCTGAGTCCTACGTGGCTTTTGTCTAGTCTTTCCAGTAACGTCTTATTGCCATCTTAAATTCACACCCAGCCCTTTAGTATGAAAAATATAATTATCAGTCTTGAGAGCTGCTCCTAGCACTCACTCCAAACATTAGCATTAGCATAATTCAGTGATCAATTCTTGACCTGCGCTATCTTGATTCTTAAAGATTCCCTTAAAAATCTCAAATTTGTCGCTGTCGAGTGCGTGCCTAATCTCAATAATTTACCCACATCTTGCAAAGCTTAGCTCACTTTTTTCTTTTTTTCTTTTCTTTCTTTCTCCCTCCTGCCCGAGTTCCCCGGCTCTGAAGTTGACGACAATCAGAAGCAACTTTCCTTTGAAAAGGTCAATGCTGCTGGAGCTGAATTACGAGGTCGATCGCAGCCAGTAACTGAAGTCGCAGCCAAGATTGGTACTTGAATAACAATGATGTTAGGACCCATAACAATTAAACGGCTGCCGTTTGTATTTATTTTATTCAGACGAAAGAACGTTGGCAGAAACGCGGGCGTTGCCATTGTTACGGCCACGCATGGGAGCGATCCTGCGGCGGATCAGAAGCGAGATCAATTCTGAGGCCCTGCCGGTGCTTTGTTGCTTGTAAATCAAACACATTGTTGAAGGGAGCGCATTACACTTTTATGAGCTGTTTTATAAGGTGGACGGTGATTTAACTGTTAGTGCGGACGGCTGCTAGGTAACCAAACCTAATGCCCGAGGCAAAGGCGACGAGGAACGGGGAACCGCGCGAGCCGAGTTTCCCGCCTTGTCTTTAAGCGAGGCCTTCGTTTCGAATCGATTCGGTAACTGCCCCCATTGTGTAAATAAACAACAGCACTGTAAGTGAATAAACAATGTAACATCACAGATACAACTTTGGAGAGGAAGGTTGTAGCACCCCCCAACACCACCACCACCACCAGCCCCCTTTACAGGGTGCTTAAACCAAGGCCTATTAGCCCCCAAAGCCAGCTAAAAAAAAATCAATCCTGCAGTGTGTATGGGGTTCATTTAGGTGTGGATGTCAAGTGTATCATTGACACACGCCTCATTGAAAAGCTATAACACTGAATACCAGTTACACCCTGAGAATTCCTCAAATCCAGAGGCCAGATAACTTGCTAATAAATAAAAAGCTCAAACGTCAGCAAAATATATTCCTGGCAGCAAAAATTAACCCTGAAGGGAGAGAAAATGTTGTGTCTTAAGTGAGGTTTCTTAAGTGAGGTGGCTGTGTTTCAATTTGGAGAGCTTTGGTGCCATTTGGAGAGGTTTTGGGGACACTTGGGCCACCATTTTTCCTAGCGTTGTAGATAACCTGAGGTACGATTGGAACTGATAAATGCACTGCACTTATATAGCGCATTTTTGTAATGAATGCCTCTCATTCAGCCATTTACACACAACCGAAGCAGGCGGCCATGCAAGGTGCCAACCAGCTCATCGGCAGCAATCGGAGTGAGGTGTCTTGCTCAAGGACACATTGACATACCCAGAAGGCTGGGGATCGAACCGACCAAGAGGCAGTGGAAAAAAGAAATCTGGTTTCATCCAGAATTAGAAGTGCATGTAATCACTACAGAATACAGAAACCGCAAAACAATTTTTGGATTTCTTTGTTGTTTATCCACAATAAATATGTCCAGTATGTTTGCTGGGGCTCTACTGAATTTATGAGACTCCCATAGGATCAAGGGATTAGGTCATTTTGGTACAAATGTGCTCTTTATTTCAAGCTCCGAGCCATGTCTGTACTATACATAGTTTTGGAGATAATGGGGTTTGTTTAAGATGGGGAGGATTCCCACAAAAAGCCCTGGGTTTTAAGTAGGTTTTAAGGGGTTTTAAACAAGCATACTGCTTCCACCAAGGGATACTCAAATCCGGCGCTCCAGACCAGTCAGTAGTGCTGCTGGCTTTCATTCTTCCCCACTAATCAGGACTGATTCAAACCAGGGACGCCAGGCAAGTCAAACCTCTGGACAATCAGCGGCATTAATCAACCAATTAACCATAAGGAAGCGGCAGCACTACTGGCTCCTAAGGCTGGATTTGAGTCACTCTGACTTGCACTCTACAGTGGCTTGGGAACGTTATATCACACCTGTGTTTTCAGTGCGTAAGCATCTTAAACGGCACCATCCATTTCGAAAGTATGATTACTGTAACTGTTTGAGCCGATTTGTCTAGTCCTTGCGTAGACTTCTTAGCCAACGTGTATCTTTGAAATCAGCGCCCGATTTATTCCTCCTTGGTCAAGCTGTGAGTGTCAGTGATTTGCCTCTCAAGACAGTTATTTGTAACCCTACAGGTCCAATTTTGCAGGAGCCCCGAAGCTCTTAGGAATAAGCACCTTGATGTAAAAAGTGTAGGCAATTACTTGCCTACATTGATCAGGTAGCAGAGTTAAGACAGTGAATTTAATCTTTCTTCAGTCTCCACCTCACGGAAAAATTGACTCTCACTCCAGGCCCTATTCGAGGGTCATGAGTGTTCGAGTGACTCTCCTGATTTTTTCAGAACTCCACAGAGACTATTATTGGATAGATCTGATTGGTTGGTTATCTGAAAAGATGCAGAAAATGACCTCACTTCCTTTCCTAGCACTCTTCCTTGGTTACTTGGCCCTTTGAGACTCAGAGTGCGTCTGAATGCAACTACAGGCATATCAATTCATTTTCCTGGAAGGAAATGGTGTCCAATCATGTGTCATGGAGGGCAGACAGTATGCAAGCTTTCATTCCAAGCAATCACTACACCTGCTGACTTCACTAACTAGTTCCCTCCTCTCTGGTTGAAGGTGTATTAATGAAGTCAGCAGGTGTAGCGATTGGTTGGAATGAAAACCTACATACTATTGGTCCTCCCTGGCACACCACTACTATAGGGTAACATGGAGAAATATAGAATTAGATTTTATCCCCCCCCCCATTCCCCCTGCCACCCCCCCCCCCTCCTCAAGCATATACTGCTCAGCAACACTTCTGCTTTCTTGCATGCCACGCCAATATCAAGATGTAGCCTAAAATTTGGACACTGGCCATAAAAGTAATACCAGCAGCCCGCAAAACAATTAACTTTCAGGCTAGTTTGTCTACACTCCAAATCCGAATGAAATATTGATCGTATCTGCAAAAAGTCACAGGCGTTGCATTTATAGTTTTGCCCTCGGTTATGTGAGGATACGGATATGTGTCGACCGGATTTGATTTACAAACTCTGCCGAAATTAAGAAAGGGCTCTCTCATCATTCTCTCAACCCCTTTAACAATCTCAGCTGCCGGCTGGTTGAAGCAGTTCATGCATCTCTAATATTATTATTATTTTTTGCTTTGCATAAACTGGGGAAACTGATTACATTAAGAAAATGAACATGCAGGCATATGGATTTTCCTAAGTATGGACGACATTTATTCGCAATAAATAGGCTGCATAATTCTCCATTCAGCACTGGTACAAGAACAACCATAAAGCAAATGATAAAATCTGTGAACAATACATTCCTACAACACAGCTCACCTGCATCTCTTTCGAAATCCTTTCTTTTTTGTAAATCCTTTTTGGATAATAATGTTGTAGTTATCGCTATGAGAAAGCAACTCAGCTGGGACTAATTTACTGTACTGTTGTTTTTTATTCATCCATAAATGTCACTTTCTTGGACCCCTGGGAAAAGAAATGTAGCAGTCCTGTTTCAGGGTTTAAAAAAAATAAAAAAAAATTTAAATGTTGATTTTACATGAATAAATGTCGTTGTAATCAACATCGTAGGATAACCCAAAGAAATTAATAAATTAAGAATGACAGTACTTCATGTGACCCCCCTCTGTTGGCGGTGCTTGTATAATAAATGCTGATGAAACTTTGTGCAGATATTTTGTCAGAGAGACTGACAGACCACTCAATAAGACCTGCACCAGTACTATTGGTCAAAAAGGAGAGCTGCTCTTGTGTACTACAAAGGCTTCAGTGTAATGGAATATCTTTTTTTTGCAGTCCCATGGGTGAAGACAGGTCAGCACAACTATTTTCGCAACCACGGAAAGTTTGACCTGAGAAAAAGTGAAAGTGTTACATTACTACCTGTTCACAAATCCAGTCCAATTTACATCCAGTGGCCAGACAATGGTCAAAATGAATTCTCCAGCGAACTGCCACATTGAAATGCAATACCTTTTCTATAATACATAACTTCAAATGTGTTTCGGGTCAGCTTCTGATAAAGTCTGGATATTGTAAAACTGCAAGCAGAGGGCTCGTGTAAGGTGTGCTGTTATATTTCAATGCATTAATAATGTAGCCTGATATATCCACTCCACCTTGGGTATAGAGCTGTATGTCTGCACATCGTGGGTTATGATGTTCCACCGTAGATAATAAAGCTATTTAAATTTCAAAATGTTTTGTGGTTACTGTATTCACACCGAATGTACAGTCAGATATTAAGAGACAAGGATCATTATTTCTAAGTGTATTCAGGGTGCTATCTATTTCTTTTTTTTGTTTTGTTTTATTACACACGCTGGAATATAACAGTCTGCAAAAATAACAGAATAAACCAGATCTTCCTGCAGGTATCCCAAATACGGAATATTCATCTCCCCTGTGCATTCATAATCCATAAGGCCAAACCTGAATTATTAAATTTTCCGAATTTGGGGTAACCAAACAATACGTCAGATTTTATTTAAGAGCTGCTATAGATCTTCTTTATTTGACTTCTCCTGTGTGAAATTATGGCAATTACAGACCATAGCAGACCTTGGGCTTTGGGCGTACGTGATGAATTCCTGAAGATACTTTCTTTTAAAAAAGAAAATACTGAAATATCCCAGAGTAAATCAGGGATGAAGTCGATCTACTCACCACAGCGGGTGGGTGAATGGGGGCCGTACCTTTAACCGGATTCGGGTTGTTACCCTGATGCATGGGTGTATTCAACCAATGGGCGGTTCATCCTTAAGGATTCATTATCCACGCGGCACAGCATCGCAAATTATGCACGGTCTGTTTTTCTCCAAGGACCAGGCTCAAATACTGCCCATTTTAAGAAATATTATCTGGACGTGATCGAGTATATTTCAAGATCCAATTAGCCATAGGTTGCTTATATTCCAGCATGCAATTATAAGGTAAGCTAATGATGATGGTGTTCCAGACAGAACCTCGCAGTATAACTTAAACATTAGCTCTGTTATCCATCTTTAAATAACCTAATCACATTGCAAATAAGCTATGGGCTCTGATATTCAAAGTAACCAGCTGTCTCTCTCACATTAGGAGGGGGTTTGTTGTTACTGATTTTTTAAATGCATTATTATTTCAGCTTTTAAAAAATATTTTATATGTGCACATCATCCAGAATGCATTTCTGGGGTGCGGGGGTCAAGCCTTTCTATCGGAGAGAAAAGAACACTTTTCTTTCATAAGCAGCATGTGGGCGTATACAACTCCCATGGGTACCTATCTACTTCATTTGAGGTATGAGTCACCACCGAGCCCAATATGCGAAGGCTATGCAAATCAGCGGTGTGGGGGAGGCTGCCGATTGGCCGACGGGCGCAAGGCCACCCTGTCCATGACATTCCAATAAATCTTCCTCGTCTCATTGGTCACTGCTCACAGTAATGTACAAAGACGACTCTAAAAAGAGACTACTACTAGAAATGCTGTAAATAAATATAGAAAAACAGAAACGCATAACTGTTATTTATGTAATTTTCGTTGTGTAATAGTTTGGTTTATGCTAATTAGTTTGATGAAATGGGGCTGTCCTGAGGCTGGATGGCGTTAGTGGGGGGTTTGTGAACTGAGCCACTGGTTAAATGGCTTCCTGACTATTTCTCCATTTTGAATTCTCCTCACGCTTGGCACTCGGCCAACCCTCCCCCTCTCAAACACACACACACACACACACACACAACCATGTCATTCAGATCTGTACTTATTTCTCCCATTTGCAACTTCACTTAACACATTTCGCTTCAATTTCTCAAAAAGAAACACTGTGCCTCATGTTATTTTCATGGTAACTGCAGGAAATGACAGATTGGGACAGATTGCAACTGAAGTGTGACTGATTGTATTGTTGGCAAGTAACATTTATTAAACTTTTGAAAATGGTGAGTGAGTATGCCTGACATGCGGGCCTTTCGTTATGAAACTAGTGGAATCAGAGGATAAAATACAAGAAAGGCATTCCCTGAAATTGGTTTCTGAGTGGTGCTTCGGTACTGTAAAGGTGCTCCTGCCCTCACCTGTTACCCACAGTCCTTTGCATGACCTGGAAGTATTTACAGCTGTTACAGCATCCCTGCTGAAAATTCCAGCCAGGACTAGTTGGGATTCTAAGCCTGTTTAAGCTGTGTCTTCGACAATTCATGCTGGTTATTCTGATCTCTAGCTGGTCAAAGCTTGTTAAGCGGGTAGAATAAGCTTGTGGTGAAACTGGTCAAACTGACTAGCTGAATACATAGGCTAGTCAAGTTAGTGAACAGCTGGTCGACCAGCTAAGTGTCGAAATCACAGCTTAAACCAGCTTGACCAGTTTAGGCTGGTTTTAGCTGGAATTTTTCATCAGGGATGGCTTACCGGGAACAGGCTATTGCAGTTCTCAACATATTTGTTTGTTCCAACAAATAAAATAATACATTTAAAATAAAATGTAATGTATAGAAGCATTAAGTGGCCGTCAAAACATTAGAATAGAGTCATGGTCTATAAATCCCACTTTATTATCAGGAAGTATTTCATTACATAGCTGTGAATCTGTGAAAAAGCTTTCCAGGTAATACAGTAGAGAGTAGGCAGAGAACCTGGGGCTGTTCGAGTCCTTGTTTGATGCAGTGCTGGACTCACTCCAGCTCGTGGGTAAACGGTGTGTGTTAATGGGAGTGTGGCCTGGTTCCATCATTGCATTTGGTCGTATGTTCTTAGGGGCCTGCTTAATATCAGAGAGGGAGATGAGCCCATACTCAAGAGGAAAAATGTTTTTTTTAATAAAATATATCTGGATCACACAGCAGGTGTGCTTTGTGGTTTGCAGAATCGGAGAGCTGGACATTGCTAGCAGGCTAACGCTCAAGATGATGTTGCATCCTTCAAGGTAAAAGGTCCTTTGGGGCAGCATGTCCCTGTGGCATTCTCAGCCTGTTCTCAGGCTCAAAGCTGAAGCAGAGCTGGGGGGGTGGGGGGGTGGGGGGGATATCATGGGCTGATTTAAGAGTGCTGCTGGCTGCAGACCTGCGTGGGAGCTGAGCATGGTGAGCACATCAGCAGCATCTCCAGAGGCGGGCAGAACTCACTGTTTACTGAGGCCGCCTCTGCTGCGATGGACGTGATTTCCTACACCCAAGTTCGGGCTAACTGGGCAGACTCTGTACTTCCAACCCGCCCCCCCCCCCACCCAACCCTCCCCTCCAATCGCCCCTGATGTCATGCCACTCCACCTCTTCTCCACTTGCCAAACCTGACATGGGGCAGAAGATCTATGACCTTCATTTTAAGAAAGCCCCCAGATTAGACTTTCACCAAACAAGCCAGGGAAGCTGAGAGTATGTAAGTACAGAGGACAGTACTTCCATACTGTACATAGTATGTCCACAATTTAGATAATGCATCCAGTGTGCACAGTACTTCCATGATGTACACAGTGTAGTAACAGAGTATGCACAGTACTTCCACAGTCTACACAATACGTCCAGTGTGTACACAGTACATCCACAGCATGTGCACTCTTGAATGGAGATATCAAGAACAAAAAATAGATAAAAATAAATCAATAATCAGTCAATAAATAATAAAAATCCACCTGAAAACCCTCAAAGAGCAAAAGGCTATTGCAATGACGCATGAAATATTGAGTAATCGAGTTTAGCAACATACTGACCTGCTTGTCTATATTTCTCTGAGGAAAAAAAGTTTCTGATACTTCACTTTCAAGGAAAGCTCTACACTTTAGTTTTTCTTTGCAAAGACAAGGGTCGGATTCAAATTGGTTTGGCAGACTGCTTTCATCATGAAACAGGTATTATTCTGTGGAAAGCTGTTACACGCTTAAAAAAAAAAACGCTCTGTCTTCTGTTGAGCTGTTAATGAGATCTTAACTCCTGGAAGTAAATTCTAAAGGAACAATGTGTTCTCAAGAGAAAACTGCACTGGCAAGCTCATAAGCATTAGTAAAAGATGTGTAAAGGGAAAAGCTGCATTTATATAATCCCCTATCATCAATCATCTCCTTTCGGATGAAAGCTCTAGGAAACTGAATGATAAAATGTCACCACAGGTGTACAATTAGGGAGTAATTTCCAATCAGTGGCTCTATTTTAAGCAAGGCGTTTAATCAGCTCCTAACTGCAGCAGTGATTTCTGCATGCATGCTCCAAATTTTAAACGAGAACAAAATCAGACCGGTGCCAGAGCAAAGAAGCAGGGATCTCAACCGCCATTCTCGGGGGGGGGGGGGGTCACTGGACCTACTGGGCACCCAGTATGTCTCACCACAACTTAAAAGGTGACACACCCTGGAGTCATCCAACAAGAACCCCCCCCCCCCCCCCCCCCCGATTAGAATTCTCAGCAAGATTCACACAGCCTTTGTAGTGTCACCTTGAGCACTATAACTCAGTTTAAATGGTTTGTCTGCTCCCATTTTGTGGGTGTGTCAGGGGGTGTGTCCAGAATCAATGAGTGACATGTAAGGAGCCATAACAGCGCTCAATACAGTGGCGCTTGGCTAATTCCCATCTCAAACACACTCCTTATAGGACCTTCCTATTTCTTCTTCTTTTAACCAATAGGGTGGCTCAAATGTCTGCCCCTCCCTCATTGATCACCGGAATGGACATCAGCTTCCATCCAATTAGCAGCGAGGCCTGCTCAGTAGTGACTAGACAGATTCATTAATGAACAATATGGCTCATTGCTTTTCAGGCCAGGCCTCTGGTTGGAGAGGGATTTATGACTCTGAACATCCCTGTTTCAATCTGAGCAAAGAGAGGTCTCTCTGAGGTCCCTGCTTTCAGATCTTGAGTAAATATTTGGAGAGAGAGACACAGTGGGCAGAAGATATGAAATAATCCACTGCACCCTTACTGAACTTTTACTCCATGCTTACACCACCCATACTGCACCCTTACTCCACCCATACTACACTCTTACATCACCCTTACACCACCCATACTGCACCCTTACTCCACCCATACTACACCCTTACTCCACCCATACTACATTCTTACTGCACCCTCACTCCACCCATACTACACCCTTACACCACCCTTACTGCCCCCTTACTCCACCCATACACCACCCATACTGCACCCTTACTCCATCCTCACTGCACCCTTACACCACCCTTACTGCACCCTTACTACAACCTTACTACACCACCAACAATCACATCTGTTAACAGCATTTGCTATTCTTTCTGAACCACTCAAAGGAAAGACTTTCAGTCTGCTGGACATGACATAACACGACACAACATGGACAGACAGACAGAACACAAAGACGAGTCTGATTTCACATGAAGCGAACGCTGACAGCCCCAAACTATCGAAGGCAGTCATCGCTGCACACCTCTTTCCTCTGGCCATAATAGTGAGGGGCACTTCTCCGGAAAAAAAATCAAATAAGTCCCTCAATAACACAGCAGGGCAACAGCAGAAATGCCCATCAAAAAACAACCAACATCTCTTTTGCGATCACCAGAGGATAAAAATCATCAATTCACGGGTTTAAGCTTCGCACATAAATCAAACACTTCAGAGAATTTTGTGAGGATCGTAATTCGGAGGGCAGTAATGCAGAATGACCCAAATTACCAAAGCGTAAATGACCTCAATATATTCCGAAGCTTTGAACTGCGGCACCGCGTCTGATGCACTCAAACTCCCGCTCCCATTTCCCCGATGAACTCATTTCGCAAGGCCCCCCCCCCCCCCCCCCTGGCATTCAAATGGCTTTTGAGATGTAATAGCCACTATCTGCAAATGCCACTGACATCGCACCTTATAAAACTCCCTGTTCTGTCGAGCAATACATCTTTTTTTTTTTTTTTTTTTTTAAATACTGCAAAATTGTTCAGTCACGCGCTACTACAGAAAACTCGATCTAGAGGAGTCTGTACGTCAATTACGGTCAGACCCCAAGGAAGTAGACCATTAGCATGCACTGTTCACTGGTAGGGCAAACACATTCAGGGTGGGAAAGACCTGGCAGCTATGTGTTATCAAGCTTTGAGTTTATAAAATCTCAGAGCAATAACAGATTTTGATGCTTTTCTGCATTAGTCACATATGCTATTTTACAGTAATAACAAAGCCTATCACTTCTACCAGTGAAACGGGGGAGAGGACACATCTACTGTACCTACATACTGAAAACATTTATTTCAGTATATCATTTCTTGCAGGGGGAAAGGACAAATCTACTGTATGTACATACCAAAAACATTTATTTCAGTACATCATTTCTAGCAGGGGGAGAGGACAAATCTACTGTATGTACATACCGAAAACATTTAAATGGTAAATGGACTGCATTTATATAGCGCTTTTATCCAAAGCGCTTTACAATTGATGCCTCTCATTCGCCAGAGCAGTTAGCGGTTAGGGGTTATTTCAGTATATCATTTCTTGCGTACCGTACGTACGGGGTGAAAACCTTTATTTTAGTATATTACTTTGCCATTTCTTGCCTCAGAAACCGCGTTTGCCGTGTTCGCGCAACGTTAGGCCAAAGGCAAAGATTTTACAAAACGGCAGCAGGGAAAAGTTTAAAGCCAAGGATGAAGCCGAAGATCAAATTTCTGCCTTTATGAAACGTCTGGCCCTGAGCCCTGATCAAATGCAATCCCAGAGAACAAACGGGGAGGGGGGGGGGGAGGGGGGGAATAACAGTCATGAAAACTCGTTTGGCGGTAATGCATAATTGAAAAGGAGGAGCCCCCTACGGCTGTACTGTCCCAGCAACGCTTATCAGTTTGGCCCCCCAGAAAGGGCTTTTAAATCGAAAAAACAAAGAGCCGGCCCCTGTCAGCTTTTCAATTTGTTACCCTTTCTGATGGAAAAAAAACCAAAATAGGCTCAAATGGATTTCTGAGAGATGTTTTCAGGTATTGCTCTGTCAAAAAAAAAAAAAAAAAAAAAAGAGATTGCAAAATTGTACGTTTTTTTCTGATCTGACAAACCAGGTTAAAAAAAAAAAAATGAAACGTGGGATATTGAAGGGATTTGATCGGCGTCGCTGTTCCTGTCTGGCAACCGTGTTATCGCTATGAGGAAGAGTGACAGGTGGAAGTTATGCACAACACAAGATAGTTGTGATGGGCAAATATTCTTCATGAAACAAAACATTGGCACAGTTCCCATATTCAACCGGTTACTAATTTCAACCAATCACTGCGTTCTGCTGTGGAGACCAAAACCATTTCTGTTGGTTCAAGCCAGTCAGTGATTGGCAGCTCATTGATGCCCCACCCATTGCCAGGTAGATGGCACCTCAATCTCTCATCCCATTGGGCACATTCAGAATCCGTAGAGAGCAAAAGAAACTCATGAGATGGAGGGTTGGCAGCATTGTAAAAGCTTAAGTACAGCTGTGGAATGCTAATCACATCAGAATGGGAAACCAAGTGTTCCTAGATAGCTACTGTATGTTTACATTCTACATTAATTCGGACCAGCCCACGATGAAAGAGCATCTGACACAGAGTAACAGTGATGTTTCCAGACTCGGCCCTCGATCAATAACATGTATTTATATGCATATTCCTGTCTGTCTTCATCCAGTCAATTGTTCGCATGGCTATTAGGCCACAAGGGTAGAAATGAAGTGAGTGCAGTTTTGACTGTTAGGTTAAGAGTACCGAACAGCATTTGACACAATGTGCTATTACAACATTTAGGGTAAGAGTGTAGTATAATGGGCTTCCAACTCAAAGCAAGAGGGTTTGAATCCCATCTAGGATGGGGGGGGGGGGGGTTGCCATTGAGTAAAGTACTTAACCTGAATTACTTGTATATATAGTATTGTGTTGTTATAATAGATTGTGTGTGAAAAATATACCTGGTGTATGTTGCTCTGGGTAAGAGCGTCTGCTAAAAAGAGATGACATTTCTTGAAGCGTAGCTTGTTTTTTTTTTTCCTCCCTGTTCCTCATTGTTCTCTCTTTTCTTCCCTTGGTATTGAGAGGAAAGTTGCTTAAACGCTACACTGACCTTGTTTGTCTTCCGGCAACTTGTACTCTTACAATTCCTTCAGAAACCTGTCGAAAGTTTAATTACGAAGCTAAACGGCGCTGCTGCCGGATCACAGGAGAGAGAAAAGCACTGGTTAAAAGCTAAAACTCACTTCATTCTCCAGCACAAAAGCCCGGATTTTCTGAAGCTACGCGAGCATGTTCTAAAAATGCTTTCAGGTGACGTGTTTTCATCTTGCAACGGTGGAAATCAATGGGGAGCACAGCAGAGAAACAAGACAAACATCAAGTATTCAGATCCTTTTTTTTCGCCGTACAATAACAAATCACTGGGGCTGCTTTCAAAGGCCCGTAAGACAATGAGCTTCCTGTCCTGAACAGAATGCTTCCTGCAAACCCCGCCATCTTCAGCTACAGGGGCGCCCTTGCAGCAAACAGAAGTCACGCCTCTTTGGTTGGATATCGACAAGCTGAAACCACATGACATTATCAAACCAGCTACACGTAATCCCATAGCTCCCGGTAGCATTAGCAGGCTTTTTCAAATGTTTCTCAGAATTTCATGATGCATCTAATGATGTATTTCAGGAAAAATGTTTGGTGTTCTCAGAGCAGGTGAGAATATTTCGCACGTTTCATCGAGAACACCGGCGAGCGTTTCTGCGTTTTAACGTTTTTCTTTACGTTGGCCACGCTGCATCTCCCTCGCTAATTCTGAAAACTTACACTACAAAGCAAAGATGTGTTTGTAAATCAAAATGCCCAAGAACCAAATACCTTAAATGTCAAAACAGCAATTCCTTTTCTGTGCAAATATTACACATAGCTATAAACAAATTACTGTAAGTGCGTGATGAAGGGGAGAAGGGCTGGTACAGGTGTAATAGTCCTGCAACATGGACATATGAAATGGGCCTAGCTGAAAGATTCTGATATCTCCAGAACTTTCTGCAGTAGCTGTTCACATCGTGAGATCCTGTGGAGCACACACGAGTGACGCATATGGAATGCACACAGAAAGTTTGTTCAGGAAACTCAACAGTCTGACCTCTCCAGTGATGCTTATTGCCAGTGCTACTTTGCATGCTTTGCTTGCTACTACACAGATTTGTGCTCACCCTCCACCATCCAAGCTACCACCTGTTGTTTGGATCTGCTACTTGGCACTGGGAGGTTTCTGCTATTCCTCCTGTTTAGTAGGGGAGATGATGTATTGTGCTCCCTCTTAGACAGCATAGTGCACACACCAGATCCATTAAGCACCAAACAAAAAAAATGTACTTGCATTTTCATTAAAATATTTAATCTAAATACGTGAGCTGTCCTGACTGAAATGAGCATTCTGCCCGAAGCACACCATCCTTACCACTTCAGCTTCATGGAGAAAAAA
Source organism: Anguilla pacifica (assembly GCA_039654925.1). Taxonomy (NCBI): domain Eukaryota; kingdom Metazoa; phylum Chordata; class Actinopteri; order Anguilliformes; family Anguillidae; genus Anguilla; species Anguilla pacifica. The sequence continues at coordinate 8,198,132 of CM077285.1, read as the reverse complement.
AAACAAGCCACTTAAATTAGCTGTGTGCAGGTTTCTCTACAAGCAATTACACCCCTGGTTTGCAAGCATGTCCAAACCATCGGTAAGTATTTATTTATGTGGAACTATACATTTTTTTTTATTTAGAAAATAAAAATAAATCTATTTAGGTTCTGTTTGGCCTGAGCACTCCACAAGCATTCTGTTTACCAGTTTAAAGATTCTGGGGAATTAAATTTACTAGAATGCATTGTAAATATCTGGACTTTTAGGGAAATATAATGATGAAAATCTCACAGCATTGCATTATTAAAGAATACAGATATAACTGCAAAATCTGAAAGCCCCAATAATTAGCATATTTGCCCACAGATAGTGAAGTGTTGTGATATGTCGAAAAGATGTTGGGGGGATATCCCACTTCCGTATATTCTGAATATGCGACTGTCTGAAACGAATGGATCTCCACACCCCACCTCAGTGAGAAGGCTTGGGTCGATAGTGTAGTGCAGTGAAGTCCCCTTTTCGGTTGGGAGGGAGACAATCATTCAGGCTGGAAAAACACCAACTTCCTCCCCATCTAAGTCAAAGGAGTTCGGACGCGTAGCCCGCACCTTCAAGGTTAATGTCCTCTATCCTGAGGCAGAAGTCCTCGCTCAACTGACAGCAGAATAAATTAAAAAGCCCAGCCTTACCCGTGTGCTCTCTCATCTGTCCAAGTTCCCGAACTCACTGACTTCTTTCTGAGCCAGTGCATTCACTGCTGTTGTACTCTTACATGGGTCAGACACCGAAAGGGACCGGGAGACATGCGTTCAAAAGGAAAGAGGAGCTTTATCGACTCGGCAAAAAGCAAAAGAAGAATGTTACGTGTCGGCGGTACAACTGACTATGTTCCTTTGTATCAACAGAGGGAGTTACGGACTGTACCAACGTTACTGTTAGGAGGATATGCTACTTTGTACAGCTCTGTGTACTACAGCTGTGACCCACTCACAGCTGTAGCCTGACTTGTATCCTCAAGGTCAGAATTCAAATGTTAACTGAACATATGTCAAAAGAACTGCATGTACCCTAACTACAGCAGTGTCTGTCGCCTCGGCTGGCCAGTGTTTAAAATGACTGGCGTGAATGTCAGTTGAAAAATATATGTAGGCCAAGCCCGCAAAGTTATATTTTTTTTTCACCTGGTGTCACCACACAAACCAACCTCAAACTCTCTCACAATATCAGAGCTTGGGGAAACACCAGCCTAAGGAACTACAAATGAAAGAAGCTGCACTTGCTTCGGAGTGAAAATATCGCTCCAGACTGAGAGATAAACAAGAAAACAAAGTCCTCCTTTTATGCATAAACGAATACCCATATTTCAAGTGCTTTCATTCAGAAGGAAGACGGGAAACATAAAAGCGGAATTACATGGCAGAAAATATGAAATACTGTAATATCAAAGTGTTTGACTCAGCTGAAAGCTGGGCTCCTCTGAAGTCTTGGAGAGGGTGCCAGATTTAATTAAACTGATCGTCTCTTATCCTAGAACGCTCTACAATGGAGAGGCACAAAGTAACCTGGGAAAGGAGGGATTTGCAAAAATCAATTGGGGGGAAAAAATCAAAGCACGTTCAGTTCCTTATCTTTAAACCGTTCATTTGTTTTCAGTCGTTCCTGTTTTATCACTTTTTAAACTACTTCTACGAGTCCAACTGAACCCAGCGTTTCTCCACAGTGCAGACGGCTGCCCCCAAACCGGCGAACAGGAACGGATCTGAGTGTCTACTAACGTTGCCAAGATAGGCAGAGCAAAGACAAACCTTAACCGTAATTTCAGCAAAATCAGGGCATCTGAGAGGAGTTTCCATCAATGACACAGGCAGAGTTACGGCAGGCATTGGTTAAAGAAGACCGGGTTAGAATTAAGACATTAAATAAAACAAGATTTAAAAAAATACCAGAGGCTTCGAATGCTAATAAAGGATTTCCGCTTTTAAATGTTTCCGGTAATCCACTAGATTTTAAGCTTCCCCTCCAGCTCCAGTCACCTACGGGGAGGGTTTATTCAATTATGTGCGATATGAGCGCGCCGACGCACGTTTACTACCCTCTGGAAGCAGAAAGTCCCAATCCAACACTTAGGGGAAGCACCGATTTTACTGCTGCGGCATCGTCCAAACGTTCATTAGGGCCAATACAGGACCGGAGAAATCTCGACTCCGGTATTAGGCTAATTAATGCACTTGTGTCACGGCATCTCAAATAGTTTTACGTGGGGAACAATACGACTCCATTAAACGCATGATAATAGACTAGATTAACCAACTACACTTTCCAAAGCCATGCCTTCTCGTTTTTATAATAGCAACAGCGTTTATAGACTACATAAGTGGAAACAGGGAATTACCAAAGCCCGTTTTCGTTTTCAAATAGCCCACACAAATAGCCTATTGGGATAATAGGCATGAGTACGACGTTTTTTTTTTTTTTTTTTTACTTGGACCTCAACACTTCTGAGAATTACCTTGTGTCACAACGTTCCTAAATCCAACTATATGAAAACTATCTTTATGTCTGAATACCTGAGGAATCCTTCGCGTGGCAGCCTGCATGGGCCCTGAAGCGCAGCGTCCTGGTATTGAGTGATTAAAACGCGAGCAGTTCCGGTCGACTGAGAATTCCACTTCTTCCTTGAAAAAAAAATGAAATGTCACGCAGCCAGCACGTATCCGACGCAAATTAAACCCCGTAGTGTATGCAGGTGCTCGGTTCTGGTGATAAGCCCGACACCGGTGCTATTCTTGGACACAATGAGCATTGAAGCTGCTATCGGTTTGCTTCTCTTTCCCGCATGATAGATTTTTGCCACCGATTTGCATTGCCACCATAACCTGTAGGCTTATCTCTTTTAGGACATGCACTGTGACTCCATTCACAGCTGTTCCAACAGAAAGATTTCGTTCATAACAATGTCACATCCAACGACGTATCGTCAAACACGTGTCAGATGAATTATGCATTCTAAAGTAGGCCTGGCCTATTGGTTTCACCTGCACCTATCTTAACTTAAAAATACAGCTCTAACCATTGTGTTGGCCTAGTTACCAAATAGCCATATGCCTCTTGCCAGTCAGTAAGCCTAGTTTATATGAATGGATGTTTGGAGGTATTTTTTATACAACATTTTCAAACATTGTTTGATTACAGTCTTATTTTAGAAATCTGTAAAAAACAAATTACAGCAGAAATTCATCAAACATGGTCTGTGGGATGGAAGTGACTTGCAAAATTTGGTGACAATGCGTTTGGTGACATTTGATGCAGCCTCAGAGTCAGCTATGAAAATGCATTTTTTTTCACACATCTATGGACTATGACGACCAGTAAGTGTGGAACTGAGTAATGTGAGAAGTAGAACTAATTCAAAAATCATGTTCAACATCCGACCTCACTCAATGTGACAGCCACTGTCATCTCTATGAAGTGTTTCAACGTTTTTTCTACATTTTTTTGCACTCATTTACATAGTATTTACCACATTTTGCATTCACTGGATGTGATCCGATCAACATTTTATCCTTAACCTTCCGCATGCAAACTCCCTCTTCACAAACACCATACGGCCAGTTCCAACTTCGGCTGCCTCGAGCGCTGAGCAAGTCACCTTGCGTTTTTAATCTCGCGCCTTTGCACATCGCTCAACTCGCCAGAACGTTTCTGAAGAAAAAAAGAAGGCACTTGCGTTTGTTTACAAGGACATTAAGGATGACTCGATTGATCTACGCCATTGTCTAGACAAACTTTTTCATAATTTAAGGTACCAGCTATTTGGATTCAAACCTTTATTTGCCCGAAACCATGTTTTCAATTCTCTTTCTTCATGAATAACTATTTCCCTCATCCATCTAAACGTGGGACACATCTTCACAAGTAAGGCTCATAATTGTCTAGACATGACATCAACACCCTTACATAATTTTGGCAGAACTTCTCTATAATTCAACTGTTTAGTAATGAATAAACTTCTAATTGTGAATCATTTAGGGTGGGGGAAATCAGAACAATTGCTTCAACAATTTTTCTTCTTTTGACTTAGACTGTGATTTACACTTTTAACAATGTTACATATAAATAATAAATACAATAAATGCAAAATTTAAGACATTTTAAAATGATAAAACGGTAAACTACCACCAAAACCGCAATTCGATTTTTATAGATCCTGTTAAAAAAGCGGAACAAAATCTTCCATAACTCCAGCACAACAGCAGAATTACCTCACTTATAAATATGATAAAGCACCCATAATAACCAGGCCAATTATGACACCACCAATCATGCTAAATCTGAAAGAGATCTGGCACCCATGACATGAGGCCTTCAGTCACCCTGAAGTAGCAGCTGAACTACAATTGACTTGTCAGACATTCTAACAGCCAATTGAAAAACTGAATCTTGGTGTGCAGCTGGAAGGCTACTGAATTGTCTCAACAGAGGTGGCAGGCACTCCGTCCAATGGTCACCCTTGTTTTCTCATGTGATCATTATCATCCAATCAGTGCGCCACCCATGCTCAGAATTAAGTAAACTAATGCAGAAAGTGGTCGTTCTTCTTTTAAAACAAATATAGGATGGGGAAATAATTCAGTTTTATCCAAGACCTAATTTTCCCTTGAAATGTGCACACTAAATGAACAGCCATATGATCAAACCTGCTTCCCAGGTAACAAAGATGGGGGGGGGGGGGGGTGTTGGGTGAGTACCCTTGAAGTCAGGCCCAGTCAAAGAAAGATCCACCAAGGCACCCTCTGTAAAATGTGTATTATTAAACTAAATAGGCACATGAAAAGCACTACAGATACTCAGCTCGTAGCGTTTGTGCTCAACCACAGGCTATATCGGTTCAGGTATCGATGAAGCACTTTCTTCCCTGGGATTTAGTCACCTGCTCCATCTGGTGGTTAAAGCTGTAAACACAGCTTCCCCTTTTTATTTTCAATCGCTGGCAAGGCCATCAGTGTAATTTTTGAAAAATGTTTGTGCTTAAAAATAAAAAAAAAACCATGAATCAGCAATTACCATTTTGTTGACGATCTAGAAAAAATGTCTACAATTGCTGATCTCAGGATATATATCTTTTGCTTTTTAGTATTTCTCCAAGGCAATCGTACACTTCAGCAATGCAAAGCTATCAACAAGGTTAAATTACATACATGATGCATATACAGTGCGTTTGTGTGTGTATATATATATATATATATAGTATATGCATACATACATACATGCACAGTATAGGCTCCTTCTATAGCATGTATAACAGAATTGCCACTGATGTGTTGCAAATTGCTACTCCCAAGCACTCGCCCGCAATTCCTCTTCAAAGACATCCGAACTGCGACCATAAACCACTTAACGCCTCCAACTGTGCCAGCCTGCTAAAGGCAACTTCATTTAAGGCTGTACACTCCAGATTTTTTTTTAAAATCCCACAGGCTGGCAGGAGTTTTTTTTTTTTTCTCATTATTCAATCCCCACTAAACTCGCGTTCGGTGTGAAGTGGCTTTCCCTGACACGCTGATTGCCGGCGGTGATTGTTCCAAAAAACGGCGTCGGCCTTCGGCCAATCAGCTTACTTCCGCGGTTAAAGGCCTTAACGTCGGACGGCCGGAGCTAAGCTTTCCCTCCCCGCCGCCAGTCACCTCGCCGTCCCGTGGTTAGGTCTCAGAGCACCTGTTTTAAGAGGATACAATTTGTTCTCATCGCTTGCAAGGTTTACCACCGCTGCCCGGTGCTCTCGTCGGGGGAATTATGGGAAAATCAGCGATGCCCGCCGCGCCGCGGCGCGCTAAAACACAGACAGCTGGCACGCGCGCGGCGCTCTGGCCGAGCGGGCAGAGGTTCGCGCGGCGCGGGTCCGAGCCGTCTGGCACCTCGGCCTCCGCCTTCTCCGAATTTGGCAGAGCTTTAAAAGAAATCATTTCCCCATCATCTCCACCCGGCCCCTGCGCGACTGGAGGGTCATTTTATTACACAGAGGCAATCAGACCCCTCAGCGGTGCGACAGTTTGAATTCAAATTAACGTCATGAGAAATGAATGGCGCACAGCTACAAAGAAAACAAAACAAAACGAAACAAAAAACTCCAAAACGCAGGCGTGATAATTCACTATCTGAAAGCTCGCTTATTCATGTCAAAATCAATACAGCTGCCCCCGCTGGAAGAACACTTAAAAGAACAGGGCACTTGTGATGCACACTTAACAAACGGCATGTCGAAACTCAAATTAAATATGATTCCCGGTTTCCTTACACAAAGATAATTCACACAGATACAAGAAAATGGTATGACACACTTGTAGATAAACACACATGTACTTTATGATTGAAATACAGTTCGTTTTCACGGCTGGGGCCCACGGACTGGTTTCGAACCCGGACTGCGGCGGTTCTGACCGTGGCCTAAAAAAATCGTGGCTTAAAAAATCTGCAAAGGCCACCGGCCAAACTGCACGCGGCTCGCCGAGCTCCACGCGGATGACCGGGCCGAGCCTCAGACGAAGAGTCACGTCGATGACGAAGGCGGCGGAACCCGCCGGTCGTTCCGGAACCTCCCGGCGGGGGGGGCCGCGTCACTTCGCGGCGACGGGCTGGGGGGGCAGCTTCCGCCGGTCCTTGGTGGCGTTGCGCTTCCTCTTCTTGCTCAGGAAGCTCTCCAGCTTCCCGCTCCGCTTCAGCTCCCGGTACTTCTCCGCCAGCTCCAGCTTGCGCTGGTCCGCTAGGAGGAGGAAGAAAAAAAAATAAAAATCTTGTGTAAAGTTTAAGACGCAAACAAGAACTGCAGATAACACTGACCTCTGACCCCGTTCTGACCCCCTTTGACCCCCCCCATCCATGATGTCAAGAGTTCAAGCAAACAGAACATCCAGGCAAAAGCCACACACTTTTTTTTAAACCTGTGTGATGAGCTTTATATTCGACCTAATCACTTTTAACAACTGCCTTCCTCATGCATTGCTAAGCATTTGAATTTGGCACCTTTTTTTAAATACCGTTCTGCCTGTGAATTTTACATTTTTAATGTCTCAGAAGTGTGATGCATAACCATTATTTCCATTTTCTGTAAACTTGAGCCACCGCTGATGCGTGACACATTCCTGGCAGACGCCGCAAAGAAAATGGGCTCAGTTTCTATCTGCAATTCTATTACAAGCCAGCTGGGGACCCTCAACGGAGCCTTTGAGGACCCCCACGGGTCCCTGGACCCCCTGTTGAAAACCCAGGCTATGGTAGCATTGAGGCTCTGGTAAATATACCTCACTGGCAGAATTACAGGCTTTGCCAGTCACTGTCAGTCAGCCGAGCACCTTCACTATGAGCACATTAGCGAGCTACGCTGCCTGTGCGGGGAAAATTGGGGTAAATTTGTACATAAACAACCAGAGTCGGACGAGGTTCATAAGAGCAGGGGTGGGGTTCGAGCCGGGGGGAGGAAGGGGGGGGGGGTGTGGATCGAGCCGGGGGGAGGAAGGGGGGGTGGGGGTGTGGATCGAGCCGGGGGGAGGAAGGGGGGGTGGGGGTGTGGATCGAGCCGGGGGGAGGAGGGGGGGGTGGGGGTGTGGATCGAGCCGGAGGGAGGAGGGGGGGGTGGGGGTGTGGATCGAGCCGGGGGGAGGAGGGGGGGGTGGGGGTGTGGATCGAGCCGGGGGGAGGAGGGGGGGGTGGGGGTGTGGATCGAGCCGGGGGGAGGAGGGGGGGGGATTGGGTTGGGGGAGGAAGGGGGGGGGGTGTGGATCGAGCCGGGGGGAGGAAAGGGGGGGGGGGTGTGGATTGGGCCGGGGGGAGGAAGGGGGGGGGGGGTGTGGATTGGGCCAGGGGGAGGAAGGGGGGGAACGTGCCAAGGGCGGGGTGCCCCCTCTTCTCCCCCCTCCCGAGGTGAAACTTACACTTCTTGAGGAAGTAGGGCCTGTGTCCCTCCCCCACCAGCTCCCTCTGCTTCCTCTTCAGCTCCAGCTGCTTCTCCCGCTGCTGCTGCTGCCGTTTGTGCGCCTCCTCCTGGTTCACCTGGGGAGAGACGCGCTCCACACCTGAGCGTGGTGGGTACAATACCGCTCCGGCCGTGGGGATGGGGGTGTAGTACGGTGAGGATATAAACCCATCAAGTTAGGCTAAGCGTGGGTCAACTCACCATCCTCTTCAGTAGTTGCTCCAGCTGTTCCCTCCTCTTGGTTCCTTTGACTTTCCGAAGCCTCTTCTGAACCATCTACAGCACAGACAGGAGATACCCACATTCAGGACATTTTAAACACCGACTGCATTCAGGGCAGTTTATTAAATATGATTAAATATTGAATATTTAATAATTATTAAATATTTTATTAAATATGTCTATCGCCTTTGGGGTGGTCTTATACCGACAAAGTACAGGGTATTCTGAAAAGATTAAACGGGAATAAAACAAGAAGACCACACAGATAAGAACACATTACAGAATTTGCAATAAGAATCCACTTATTCCTTTTTTATTTCTTCACCTGCGTTTTTTTTCACACATCGTCTTTTTTACTCAAGGTGAGCGGACTGTTTCCTTGTATGACAAACGCTATTAGTAAAGCTTATCATTATTATTATTACGATTTACATTCAAGGTGAAAACTTATTTGAAAGGTAAAGAACTTCTCATATCATAACTAGCTATATATAAACAAACGCATCATATGTTTTATACGGAATGCATACCTCTTTTTCTTTCTGCTTTATGTCGTGAATAAAGCTGTAGGTCTTTTCAAAGATCTCTGGCTTATATTCCCCAGACAGGTCATCAAAACGAGGGTCCCTCAGAACCTGCAAAATCATTCCAGAATGTTCATTAAAAGATGGAACATAAAATTCTACAAACGCTGCACATCATACATTTAATCAATTCTGCACCGTCAGCACTTCTGCTAAAAGAGAAACACTTTAAAACAGACAGGCACAAAACTGGGGGGGGGGGGGAAGAAAAAAACTAAATTGGGTTTCAAAAAAGCCGTTTCAGAGCAGACAGCATGCACTCACACCAAAGATTGCGGCAGATTGCCTTGTCTGGAAAGTTAACAACAAAAAAAGCTTAGGGTTTAAGAGAAGACGGTTGAGCCTAATTACAGTGAGTTCGCTTGCTGTAGCAGCCAGAATAACCGCTTCTAGTCTCCTTTTTCACAGGCCAAACTGAAACACACCCCATCAACCGAGGCTTCACAGCTCCAAACAGCTTATTTCACCAAGAGGTCCCATGATGAAAATACTGACAAGTGACCTCTGGCATAGCGGCAAAGGCAAACAAGCTGACTTCACAAAACACAAAGTGAAGAAACAAAACATTCACCTAAGTGAAATGAATCATCATTCATCATGAAGCTACGGGACCATTAGCCCACGGCTACAGAGCTAAACACATTCTCAATCAGGGAAGGCCTTCCAAATGATCAATCAACCGCTGAATTAGGAAATTCAGTAAATATCAAGGGTGGAATAGGACATTTGGAGAAAGGGGGGAACAGAGACTGATAATGATTACTCAGTCTGGCGTGACAGTCGGTTGCTTTACCTTGCAAACGAACAATAAGCTAGCTCCTCAGAAATGGGCCTTTGTTTTACGTACTGACGTCATGCCGCGTGATATTTCAAGGGAAAATATCAGCCTTGCTGTCATCCGTTCTTATCGTCTAGTTGTACACGGATAGTTCATCCCGTGTGGCATTTTCCCAGAATTCCGCAGCACGCTGGACAATACACAGCCACCTGTCTGGCAGTCACGCGCTTAAAGCAACACGGGGCAAATTCTTGCGTAAATGCATGTTCACATTTGCACGCATCACAAGGGTGCTGGTTGTATTTTTCCAACGATTTTCAACGGGTGGCACTTCCGCGCAACTCCACGGAAACGGTCTCCACGACAGTATGAGAGCACGGTTACCGCCGTGAAGCTAGCGACAGCCACTGTGAGGCGTGTGTCAGTTACGCACTCACCTGTCGAGCAATACAGGTAGGTTTTGACGCAGCTTCTATATTCCGCAGGTTGAAACAAAAAAAAAGTAATCGCGCATTCATTTGGAAGCATGAAGCAGTGCAACGCTGCCCACTGAGAATAGTTATAAAGTGCCGCTCGTGTGGGCGCTAACATCCTTAGCAGAAAGGGGCAGCAAACTGTTTGTGAACTGTGCTTGAACTCAGCTTGACGTGTCCGAGTGATGTATGTGGCTAATCATAAGATCCTTACACTAAAGCTTGTTCCGATCCAATGTCCTTACTACTCTGTCAGAGGCCATTTTTTTTACTGATTAAAATGCACCTGCACATTCCTGGCTGGGGTGCCAAAAGCATTTGTTCTTTAAAAATACAATAACGGCAGTGCTTCAGCGGAGGGTCTCTAGGATCGATTGTAACCCATCTGTTCGCTCTCGGCGATGCTAATAAAGCCTCCATCTTCCACACTTACCGGTTTTTTGACAGGCACCACTTGTCTTAGAAAAGGAGCTGGCCTCTTAGCAGATATCTCCATAGGCCTACAAAATAAAAACAAATGCAGTCTGAATGTACGGTTAAGGGAAAGCATCAGAGGAGACTGCACAGGTATGACTTCGGGATATGAAATTCACTTTCTCAACCTCTGTTTTTTTGAGTTTTTTTGACCGGCCATTTTTTTCAACATTTTATCAGCCATGTCACCTTTCACAATATGACACAGCCTGGTTGGTTACCTGCCAAAGTGGCTGCTGCTAAGGTAGAAAACCAGCCACAACAAAAACAAATTCACCAGCATTTGGCTGGTAGCAGGTGTGAATTTCATACCCTGTTTAGCTTTGCCTTCATTTAAAATTTAGCATAATCACTTTTCCTGACAAGAGAAACACAAGACATCAGACAAGACATTACTGGAATCAAGAGGTTAAAAAAAAATCCATGGGCTCTGATAACCGGTGAGGTCTTTGCAGCTGATAGTTGGGTGGGTGGAGAGGGGGGGGGGGGGTCGGGGATTACCTGTTCTTGTTCAGGCGTTTCTTTTTCTCATGCACCTGTTTGTTTTTGGTCCCGTAGGCCACTTCGTTGTAAACCTTCATCCCGACTTTATTCTGCAGTTTCATGATGTCCTCGAAAGACATTGTTGAAAGTTCTACATAGTGATGGCAGTACAGCAAACAATTAGAATCTTATATATAAGAAAAGATGGATGAACAGCCATTTGCAACATTACAGAAGCTGGCCCAAGAAAAAATTCTAAAATATTCAATAATGACTTTGGGCTCAAATAACACTAAACCTAGCGCCCAAATTAAAAATGTTTATCTGACAAACACATATCTACATTCCCGTTGACAGCTAAAATAAATAACTCACAATACTTACACAATTTCTCCAGAGTAGCAATGACAATTGTAACTTACCACTTTTGATGTCCTCCTCCTCAGTTTTTACTTTTCCATCATTTCTGACCTCGGATTGCGTCGTTTCTTCTTCAGAAGTGTCATCCTCGTCGTCTTCAGAAGTGTCATCCTCATCGTCTTCAGAATCGCCGTCTGACTCAGCTTCTCCATCGCTGCTCTCAACATCTCCTTGGATGCCGACGGACTCCGGACCTCTCGCCTGTTCGGCAGGCTCGCTGCCATCATCTGAACTGCGGTCGCCCTCATCTCCTTCAATGTCGGATTCCTGCTCTCGCTCGGCGCTGTTCGACGAGCCCTGTTTGCTAAAAATCGCAAAGTTTCTCTCTAGCTCCGAGTCTTCTCCGTCGCTGCTCACCGGGTCTACCACCTCCGGCTTCTTACGCTTCCCAACCGGAGATTTTTCGGTGCTTTTGAGTTTTGGAACCGCCTGTTTTTTCTTGCTCGCCATCTGAAAATGTAGAGTGATGTCGTCTAGTTTAGACTTCGATTAACATAAGCAGCACCGAATTGCTGGGCAGTTAGCTACATTAACTAGCTACGTAGTCGTCATGTGCTGGCTATCGCTAAAGTAAATGCAATGAGTTTTAGTTAGTTGCACATTACTTTGTTACCCAGATAGCCACAATAATAAAGAAGCGTATACGAATTCCGCAAATACAACAATGTGAATTAGCATATAAATACGGTCTCCTACAATAGCTAGCTAGCTAACGTTAGCTACTTACTTTCTAGTTCCTTACCATACTAACCGACAGCTAGCAAACGTACATCAAGTGCTCATACTGAACCAGCATCCCTTTATGATCGCGCTGATTTTACGGTATGAATCAAAAATGATGTGCCTGGTTTTCAGGCCGTTAGATAATTTCTCAACATGAATTACCCCTACTTGATTAGCTAGCTACGTTTTCGGAACACATGCCTCCTGTACGTTATTAGTGGTGCATATTCCGCATTGCATGTGACATGACATTTTAATTAAATATAATAATACTTACACTATAATCTTTTTTTAAAACCAAAAATAACTCTTCAGTGTCTATCCACGTGGGTCCATGTTTGTTACTAGTTATAGCAAAGTAGCTAAACCACTGTTTGCGTGTCTCACAGTGATGACGTCAACTCAATTTTAACCGAACAACAGGGGGCGATACTTGTAAAGGGAACTCAATCAAGCTCTGAAAATACAGTGTGGTGAAGATGTCGAAATTCACATAATTAGTTAATAATCAATTTGTAAAAAATAAAATGAAATACCCAAAATAACTATGTTATGTGTTGTAAGGTTCGTGTCATGCAATAAACAAGGGCAAAGGGCTTTTATTTATTCAGCATAAAGGCTTATTAAGCCTACTTTTGCAGTAGAAAAATATAACAAGAAAAAGAAAACGACTCCATATTTTATGCATATTACATTTAACCAAGCAAGACATTCACTTTCAAAATGCATTGAGTAATGAAGACCAAAATATTATTTTATGGTACAGAACTAGCATCACAGCCTTAGGGCAAACAGGTTAAGATTAATACGACATTTTTCCATCCACATTTATTAACATAGTTGTAATATACCTGTAGTCTGTATCTGAGCAACCAGCACAATTGCCTTCATGCCAAACGGGGGGTACTTGCGTTCGCCTGGCAGTCTCATTTAGATGCATCCGTCAATGTGCGAATAAACGTGTTTTATTGAGCTCGACAAATTAACATTGTTTCATTTTCCGTTTAGTGCTCTTTTTTAGGCTCATCTCATCTGCCAAATATGATTGGTCAATTCCCAGAGGAAAAAAAACTATCTGCATACAACACATTATCTGTGCATTTCAAAACAGGGTATTTGGATTGTTACATTGACATTGGGACAAAGGCGAATTATGTATATTCGAATAATATTTTCAGGAAGGCACATAAATCCCAGTGTTTCTATATTTCCAGACTTTGTCCTAATAAATAAACCATTCTCTCACTCTAAATTTCGAAAAACAGCACCTCTCAGTTCCAAAGACTGAACAAGAAATTTCAGAGGTAGTAAAGTTGTAACGGTTGCCGCAATTCATATCTAACGGTAAATTGTCAGACATTTCCTGTCTTGTAGTCATGATGGTACCGAGAACACAACGTTTAGAGAATGCTGTCTTAGATTCAAACCCTTGATTAGTGACCTTTTCAATATTCAGTGAAGCCACACACATTGAGAGCTCTATGCCATTTCTTGGCAGTGGTTCAACCCCTTATTTTACAATGACACCTAAAGCTTGCAGTGTAAGTACAAAATTGCTTGTAGAGAAGCACACAGTAGTACAACAATAGCAAAAATACAGTACAGTGAACAAGAATATAATTATATGAAAATATTACGATCTAAATGCTTCTATAAATTCAGCTACCCCAACATGTTTGGTTTAACCAAATATTAAGTTTGATAAACCACAATTAAAACTGGAAAACAAACCAGTCAACATTCCTAATTTATCGTCTTGCCCTTGTGAGAAAGCAGTGCCTTCTCAAGTAGTCTTTTGTGCTTTATACACATGGTGTCCTTGATCTGTTTTTCTTTTTATCCAGCAAAGAAGCCCCAGGTTGTTATGACAATATGCCATACAGAGATTAAAATACAGTAAGTCACAGACTCATTTCATTACAAGGATTCTGCCATACGTCCATCAGGAAAGATAGGAGAAACTTCATATCAGGCTCTGAAACCTTTATTGTGCGTGTGTGTGTGTGTGTGTGCGCGCGCACGTGCGCGTGTGTGTGCACGTGTTTGTGTGTGTGTACATGTGTCTGCACACCATGTGCCTCATGGAGTCACACCTGAGTATACCTGACAGTAAATTTACCTTGCTGGTGGTCCCTGTGTATGAAGTGGTTGAGTTGATTCAACTCGATGTTCTCTTGGGGTCCTGTTGTCAGGATGTGTGTGTCCAGTGCAGTGGCACCGCCTAGTGGCTGCTCATGGGATAGGTCCTCCACCAGGGCAGCAAAGGATAGTACGTCTGAGTGAACCGTAGCGGCGGCACCTAGGGCCTGCTGGTCATTCCTGGGCCCAACGGTGGCCACTGGACCAGAACTGGAGACGGGTCTGGAGCAGGACAGCGAGTCTACCCCAGAAACCCTGCCCAGATCCTGCAGGATGCAGTCGATGACGCCCTCGTCCAAGACCAGCTCCGGTTTGACTGGATGCGGTGTCGGCTGGGACCAGCTGAACATTCGGCCTGCGGCGCTGGTCACCTGGGCGGGTGGGTCGGAGACGCTGCCGCAGCCGCTGCGGTCAGGGGAGGCCCTCTCGTACCCGTTCCCCAGGCTTCGGGCCTCGTGCTCGGTGGAGCGGTACGTGTCGAAGCTGCTGGCCATTGAGGAGATCTGCCAAGCCAGGATGCTGATCTCCTCCTGCTCCTCCTGGCTGTACGGGAACACGCTACCGCTGCTGACGCCTGAGGTGGGGGAGGGGGAGAGGTCAGAGGTCACCGGCGGGGCAGGGTCGGGCAGGGGGGTGAAGAAAGAACCGGCGCTCGCTGAGTCGTTTGTGGGCTGGACGAGGGCTTCCGGGTGGAAGGCGCAGTCCGACAGCCCCTCGTAGGCGACGGGCGTCGGCAGGCAGTCGGGGACCAACCGCGCGTCCGCAGGGCAGCTTGGGAAATCGTATGAAAGGGAGGGGGAGGGGCAGGGCTCTGGAGACCGGGCCGACACCTCGTTGATGTCGCTCAGAGAGAAGCCGTGGCCTACGATAGGCTGGAGAGATTCGGAGGCGGAGAGGGGGCCAGACGGCCCACAGCGGGAGTCCTGGAAGGAGAGGTAGGAAGGAAGTCCCTCCTGGAGCGACAGCAGCTCCTCAGGGTCGTAGATGTCCAGCAGGAAGTCTGATTCTGCTTCGTCTTCTTGAATGGTGGGCGAATGGGAGGGAGCAGGGCTATGTGAGGAGGCTGGGGACATCGCCCCCCAGTGGTCTGCCAGGGAACTGCCCTCTTCACAGGCCTGGTTGGTTGGAACTGTGCCGGATACCTCAGGGTCCATGAACCTGCTGGATTTTTTTGGGGGCTGTTCAATCGGACTGCTGGGTAATCTCTGTCGCTTCAGCCCCGTGACAGCACCATTATTCTGACACAGGCAGATGTGAGGCAGTGTAGGTCTCTGGGAGGATTTCTGAAGATGGGTGCATCTCGAAGGTCCGTGGATGTCGGTGTAGATTTTCTGCACCAGAAACTCCGCCTCTGTTTCACTGCAAAAAGGGTCGGAAAGAATGTCTGTCAAAGATCCCATTGTGACATCAGCAGTATTGTCAGTTACCCCTGATCAGAGCCATAGATAGAGATATCTACAACTCTGCTCTTGATTATGATTATGTCAGTGGTGTTCTAATAGGTGGTAAAACAGATTTTGGTTGTAAAGGTCCAGGCTGGTACCTGATGATATGATTGGTGCAGGTCACAGTCTGTTTCCCAGTATCCTTTGCAGCTCGAACGTACAGCCATTTCCAAGACCGATCTCTGCACTGCAGCCTCAGGATCATCTCTACTGGTGTACCATCATTTACCTGCACTGTGAAGCAAAGAGAAAACCTCACTCAACACTTTGGAAGGGCTTAACTCCTAAACTAACAAAAACCTGGATTATATTAAGATTTGCAAGCTTTCAATCAGAACTCAGTTTTATGTGTGATTGACAGAGTAGGGATCAATTCAGTTTCAGTTCAGTTCAGTCAACTCAGGATGCTAATTATTTCAAGAATTGACAAAAATGGCCATAATAATTCAACAAGAATTTTTCAATTAATGCGTTCAATTATAATTTATTTCTGGAGTTGACTGAATTTAAACTGAATCGACTCCATGCTTGGTGACGGACTCATTTGAAGAGTATGTGCAAAGGCATGCTTGGGTCAGAAATAAAATCTGAATTTTTTTCAGAAAAATGTCTTGTTGGAGGCTTGCTCATAGTTCACAACACTTACGCAAAATCTTGTGCGCCTCTACACCTAAAACTAGGTCCTCTGGGTGCAGGAGGTTGTACCAGGATCGTCCAATCATGTCCTCCGATGAGTAGCCAAGATAAAATGGCACACTGGGAGAATAGAAAAAAGTGCATATGGAAAAATGCTTAAAATTTGGAGCACGTGGCTGCCTTCTAACAATTCTTAAATTGTTAAAATCACTTGACGTACCTCTCACACGCTTGTATAAAAGCCATGTCGGGCCGGTGGACGGTCCGGAAACTTTGCGGGAGCTTGTGGAGGTCGTCGTCTTTCAGCCTATTCACGGTCGGGGTGCAGAGCGCGACGAAGGCTCGGTCGAGGTCGGGGTACGCCGCAGAGGATTGTGGGATGGACTGGAAGCGGCCCCTGACCAGCATAGTGCAGCTCCCGCCTTGTCGGACCCGAAGCGACTTGGAGGTGTGCATCCGACAAACAAAGGCTTTTTCTGGAAGCATGAAAAGAAGAATACATCACTGATGTGACTCCGCAATGTAGCAATAACTAAAGACCAAACCGCTAGATTTGCAACAATAAAGGGTTCCTTGTGACAAAAAAAATATCTAAAAACAAATTACCTGACCATACAACTTCACACCTGTCAATTCATTAGTCTTCCATTTGGAAGACAGGGAAACACAAAGAGAGCGAACAAGCACCAGCACAGAAAAACTGTTGACCTGACAGCGCCCCAGATTTAAGACCAATAACTGCTGTCAGTGTATACATCATCTGAGTCTCTTCAGGGCTGAGGTAGTGTTCTTTAACCCTTTGAAGAGTAGGTTTTTTTGTAATGTTTTTTTTTCTTCCCACAATTCTAAGTCAGTGTTCTAAAACTCCACTGCTTTCAATCACCAGTAGTGATGGTGACATCAGCGTTAGAATGTTCAGCTAAGAACATTCTAATCACGTATTTGTGATCTCACACCATAAAGGGGTTAAAAGCTTTATCTGAGTTCCTACCCATGACATCAGTGCTGTGATCTTCCAGGTGCGATTTCACTATGTTCAACTCCTTCCTCTCCACCATGGAATAGAAACTGTCCCCTTGAAGTAGATCCACCTGGAGAGATAGGGAAAAAACAACCAGACCTGTTATTCATGATGCCTCTAAATGTAAAATTTCATGGCGATATAAATTTTAAAAAGACCTAATGCATGTCAAAGTATGTGCGTGTAAACAAAAGATGCAGCAAAACTTTCATATTACATTATGTGTATGCCCAGAAGGGCTACTTGATTTATAATATACGTAATGTTCAGAAAGACTACTTGATTTACAATTCTTAGGTATGATATATATTAAAAATAAAATATTTTTATAAGACAATATATTTGAAGACAACTCTGCGCATGTAAGACTGTGATTTATTCACAGTGATAAATATCCAGCACTGTATCCAATCTTGACTTTTAACACACCAGCTCAAAACGAAAAATTTTTACGACACACGGTGTGCACAGTGTGATTTAAATATGCACGTCCACATGGGATATAAACGAACCATTGAGAAGCCCAGGTACTCCGTCACATTCTCAGACACGTAGATGAGCTTTCCCTCTCTGGTCATGGCCACGATGAAGCCGGGCAGGGTCTGCAGGAACTCTTCATACAGGATACAGGAACTCTCTTCTTCCTTAAGCCTGAGCTCTGATTGAGACAAGGACCACGCTGGATTAGCATTACATTACATTGCAGGGATTTAGCAGACGCTCTCATCCAGAGCGACTTACACAACTTTTTACATAGCATTTACATTGCATCCATTTATACAGCTGGACATAATAGTGAAGTAATGCAGGTTAAGTACCTTGTACCTCAAGGGTACAACGGCAGTGATCGACCTGGGAATCAGAGCCAAAATGACTGTGTGGGTGTGTGTGTGTGTGTTTGTGAACACCCAAGAACTCACCATGCAATGGCGCTACACTTGAGATCTACAAAGACAGTGTCTGGCCCCAACAACCAAGATCCCAGCAGGTAATCTACTGCTACAGCAGTGGACATAGATGGTCTCTTCACCTTGGAAGAAGAGGGACTTCCTGACGTAGGTGCAGATGGCCGACATGGAGTGCAGGTAGGAGAGGCGCTCCTGGTCCTCCGGGGAAATGGGCAGCAGGCGGCGCATGCTCCTGATTTCGGCGTTGATGTGGTCCCTCCGAGCCTTCGACGCCCCCTTGGTCGACCTGCGCGGGACCATGACAGAGGCGTCAGGAAGCACCGCCCCCAAATCGCTGCCTATGCCGCGGCTGTCTCCCTCATCTGCCACTATATCGCATCACTTCCTGTTCCCATGTCACAAGACCACTGCAAATAGGCCTCTACGATCGGTTGCCTCGTTCACCGATATTGTCTTCTTCTTCCCTCTATTTTTTCCCCCCTCAAAACAGTATTTTTTTGGGGTTTTTCTTGCTTTTGTTTTTGGTTGGAATGACATCAAAAAGGCCGATTGCTCTGCAAAAGAGACCTTGGAGGAACCGAACTTCCGCCAAAGCCTTCTCACATAGGAGGGAGTTCCACAGAGAGAGAGAGAGAGAGAGAGAGAGGAGAGAGGAGCATCACATCACAGCGGTCTGTGGTCGCCGGGGCCTGAGAGGAGTCCTCCGCACTTTTATAGGCGGCGCAGCGCGTGGGCGCGCAGAGGAGGCAGAGCCGAGCGCGCTCTCAGCACCTTATAAAGACGACGTCCAGAGAGCTCGGCCGCCTGCGTCACTCGACGCTACCAAAGG
Organism: Anguilla pacifica; assembly: GCA_039654925.1. Lineage (NCBI taxonomy): Eukaryota > Metazoa > Chordata > Actinopteri > Anguilliformes > Anguillidae > Anguilla > Anguilla pacifica. Next base: position 8,179,043 of record CM077285.1, on the reverse strand, counting down.
GCCTCTCTGCCCAGTTAGGTCCTAGCAAGGAAAGACTCCGCTTGGCTGAGCAGCTCGCTCTCTCCCTCCCTCTCACTGGCTCTCACTCACTCTCTTTCTCTCTCTCCCCTCTCATCTCCCGTCCATTTACTGCTTGACCACAATTAAAACAGGGTTCACTGCAAAAAAAGTATGCTTTGCCTCCTCAGAAAGATATCAGTTGGTTTGCCTCACACAGCAAACACACAGAGACCTGAAAGCACATTTTTTTTTAACATTATATGGAGAGCTATGAGGCATTCACTGGCTCTTAAATTAATTAGAAAATATTTACAAAATGTCCCAGAATAACTCAAGCTTTTCATCTTTAACATGCAAAATATCACCAACAGAAAATGTCCACATTTTTATTTGTAATAAGCACTCGTAAGTTATCAGATACCACAGGTCATGCAGGCCTATATCAAGGTAGCCCTCAGTTTTTTAACCGAGTTCGAAAATATTAAAATTACACAGAATCGCTAACGCTTTAAAACAACATGCAATATAGTAACATCAATAAATATTCGCATTTGTAATTTTAACCACTCATAAGTAGGATATGCTGTGCAAGCCTAATAGAGACACTATGTAGCAATGCATTTTGCCCTTACGTAATTTAAAGGACGGTAAACGCGATGACCGACAGAGGGAGGTCTAATAATTCTTTAAGTAATCAGGGTAACTCCGTCCGGCGCAGGAGAGGAACAGACCTGAATCTCTTGCACGAAACTTTTCTCCGATTGACGCTCACGTCAGTGGCGCTCGGAGATGAAGAGGGAGAATTTCCACGTTTGCCGCTCATTGGACTGGAGTCGCAGCATACCGTCATTTTCCTTCAGCTGTAACGCTAAAAAAGACGAAACGGTGCAAAAAAAAAAGTGAATCGTCAAAAAAAGTCGTCTTCTTTAGTAGTGCTGTCCATTTGTTTGAAGACATGCAATAAAACGACCCAAGTACGCTAATCGCGTGCTGAAGAAATTAAATGTATTTAGAATAAATATGATTGCTGTCAGGAAAATTTATTCGTTTTTTAAGTAAAGGGATTTAAAACGATTGGCAGCCTAAAGAAGAAAAATCCCTGTGACAGCTCTGCACCAGTTCGGGATGAATCCGTTTCTCCTTACCTTAGGGTGGTCATCTGTATCCTGTCGGCGTTTTGTACCTCCTTTTATAGTTGAGCTAGAGTACAACCTGATATCTTTGTTTAAAAACTGAGCGAGAGAGGGGGAGAAGGGGGGAAAAAACACCAATGTTGCTTGTTGTGACGCAATGACAAGCGATGGGATATTTTTAGTTACGGTACTCTAAAAATAAGCGCGCAGTCTACCACAGCGGGAGGGGGACTGGCATCACTTACAAAAAAAGTGACGTCTAGTAATCAGCAATGGCACGGGCTGCGGTGACTGGCCAGTCCCTCTTGGCTTAAACAAATACAAACAAGTAAACAACCATCTTCGTGAATAACGCGTACATCTGAAATTTATCATGTATTATTTATCAATACAGTCTGTTTAGCTTTTTTGTGACGCAGCTCATGTATTTTTAATCGTGTTATTTTATTTATACTCCTTGTTTGATTAATGAGCTTTTCTCGAGATTCCCGAATTAAACTAATAAATTCATTATGAGTAAACAGAAAAGTAAATATGCTACGATCTCATTAATTTCTCACTGCGTGCTTATTATAGAATAAATATGTATGGTAGTGGTAAATTATTGATGATATTCATGGTGATCGCAGATATATCAAATCAGAAGTCACTTGAATTGTCCGTGCAGATGCTCAACGTCGACATTAATTGTGAGAGAGTATAGACTAGTTAAATTAGTTATATTCATGCCTGAAATAACAGTACTATGCAGTATCTTGTTTACTTATTCAGCTGGCTAGTTCATTCTTAGTTTAACTTAGCGAAAAGTGGGGTTGCAGTAGTTTTTATTTATTTATTTTTTTAAAATTATAACACCTATACTCACCTCACCACCTCAAACTTAAATTGAAATTACATCACCGTTTTTCTCTGTAAATCCATCTTCCATCTCAGATGCTCATTCTGTGCAATAAAAAAGATGTGTGCTAGACAGTGTTAAATCTATCGTGAGTCTGCCAATCATCAGACTGTGTACAGCCTACGTAACCCTAAGAGAGTTATTTTGGAATAGAAGGACATGTGGCCATCGCTGAAGCGGCAGCCTGATTGAGGTTGCCAAGCTGCAATTCTTTGAGCTGCAATTCGGAATCTGTAATTCAGTGATTATCGTCAGCGTACAGCTTCTGCTTGTTTCAGAATAGGAATGGCCCAGCTTCCTCTGTCCGTGAGCCTCGCGGTCAGGAGGTCTTGCTCAGCGTCACCGACCTGACCCTCACCAGCCTGGCGAACGGGGCGCCAGAGGAGGTCCCAGAGTAAGGCTGTCATCGGTCTGTCTTATAGCGAGTGCTGTCAGTGCGTGTCCCATGGGGGTTGGGGTGGGGGTGGGGGGGCTGTGGGGGGGTTGAGCTCTCACAGTCAAGTTTGCCTGAAGAGTCGTCTGGCGTCGGCGGGATGCCATGGTCAGGTTAGGCCATCTGCACTAACGGGACCCCGAGGACTGTCAGCACTCTCACAGGCAGAGGAAGGCTTGTCAGAGACCGGCGGTGCAGTATAAAGCGGGGGTCTCCCGGCTCCTCCCATTAAGACCCAGTTCAAGCGTGCGGATGGGGCCCCGTGGTCCAGTATCAACTCTAAATGGTGCCCGTGGACTCTGGCTGGTAGGCTAGCGGAGTGAAGCATGACCGGTCATATCGTCACCCAGGGAGGGAGGGGTTCAAAACCTTGGTGCTAACCGGGCACCTAAAAGGGACTGCCCCGGAATATCTTCAAACGATCATCAGACCCTACACACCTACCTGACCCCTCTGTTCAGACCACAGTATAATGCATTATATTGGGATGCAGGACCAAATGATCACAAGATTAAATGCCAATAAATCAGCCTAATGGGTCTACCTGAGTAACTGAGAGCAGAATGTGGCATTCAAAAAAGGTAACCCCTGAGCTTCAGGTGTATAGAGGAGAACATCACCTGCCCATTGCTGTTTGCTTTTTAACCAGCAAGTGCTCATGTCTCCCAATGCATAGTTGGCTTTGATCTCTTTAGCTGGTAACAAGTCAAAAAAGGACTGTCACAACTCGACTTTTGGGCTGTTGTGCATGTGCTAGTGCATGTCCCCTGAAAAGGACGCCGATTTTTAAAAAATCTGTCTTCCCCTTCCATCTGTTTACATTTTGGGCTCCCAAAAATACATTTTAATAAGTAGCCTATTACACGATATGGGTGCATCCGGATGGATATGTATTTGGTGAAGTTTTGCAGTTTTATTTGTTCAAAGTTAGATTTAAATGTAAGAGGACTGTCAAAAAATAGTTACGGGTGTTTTTCAGTCATTTTGCAAGACGTAGGCTATACAAAATGCACATTGGCTAAGCACCGAAATAAACGCCGAACATCAGTCTAAAACGGGAAAAGCATTCAACTGTAAACAGGCAAAGTATTAGATAATGAGCGCTTTTCAGCTGGCTGTCAGTGCGTTTTTACTAAACTAGCTGCAAATTTCCAAGGCTTTCCACCAAGGTAATTTGAAAGAAAGTCATGCTCAATAGGCACTATTCAAGAAAGCCTTCAGGCTCTCACCACGCATCCTCTGCTTCTCCCAGAAGAGCTTTGCTTTCAAAGCAGCTAAAAATTGCGCGAGGACAACCGACAGTGCGATCTACGAAAAAAAAAATCGCAAAAGAGGGGCTAATTACTTTCCTGTGACCTGTGCAACTCTTGTCTCGCAGATCGCATTAGGCGAGTAAGCCCGCGTATTAGCTTTCAAGATCTGGCGGTTTTAAACCCAAAAGGGAAATTGGAAAGCAATTTATTTGGGAGTTTTTTGCATAGCGTCTCCCGGATGTTAACGCTTAAACTGACCTCCTGTGCGGAGGGCAGACGGACCAGCACTGGGGACCAGCTTCCTGTGTACGACCCTCGGGGCGGGACTAAGTGCCCGTTCCCAGTCGTCGTTGCACTCAACGCTGACGATAACGCCGCCTTCGCGGAACCGTCCTGGTGAGAGACGAGACCAAACTGCTGAGCCAAGGGAGCGTCAGCGACCCGTCACGAGGACATCATGAAGCAGGAGCGGACAGACTAATTTAAAACTATCAAATTGATAGCAGGGGAAATGCGACTGGGAACTGTTCCAATTAGCACAATGGTTGTTTTTTTTAGGCTTACCTTTAAAATCATTTTGTTAGGTTATCCACGGGGATGCTTGACTGCGTTTGTATGACACATTTAGATGATCAACAAATGGTTACAATACGTCTAGGTTTGGAAGCCTCTACAACAGACGTAGGGAACTTCGTTCTTGGAAAGATGGGCTATTTCTGATTTTCATACCAGTTTATGCTAAATTTAATTATCCCCAATTAATCTGCCTAATGAATGAGGTGTACTTCGCTAGGGTAGGAGTGAAAACCTAAAGGATGGCAGATCTTCAGGAACAGGGCTGGGAACCAGTTTCAGCCAATCAGTACTTAAATTAAGGACATAAGCACTTAACACATTAAAAACCAGCAGGTACAGTGGCCCTCCAGGAGACTCAAAACATGTAGATTTCCCTTTTCCTCTCTTCTTTTACAATACATTATGCATCTTTTTTATGCATCTGAGCACCGTACTCACCTCTGGTTGCCTTGGTTTGGTGGCTTACTTACTTTCATTTAAACCCAGTTATTTTTTTCAGTTGGGTTTTGGAACATAATGCACAAGTCCATGAATGAGTACACAATTACTGTGTTAATATTATGTTCTATTATCTAATGCATAATTCAAATAAATTACACTAAATGTAATAATCTAACATAATGCATATTGTAACAGGCCACTTATTTGTATAAACAATAATAAAATACATTTGAAAGAAAGAAACGAGGCCATTTGAATTCAATTTCATCCATTTTATTATTTGTACAATTAAAGACCATACTGCACAATAAAAGTGGATTAGCCTTGGCAGATAAACCTTCATTTTTATTAATTCTCTCTCTTTTTTTTAATATACCATAGACGTAAAAGCGACCGTCGCGCCCCTGAATCTTTGTGCAATGATGTCACAGCCGAAGAGGGCCGAGCGACACAGCGGGAGCCCTTTTTAAACGTCACGGAAACGCTCGTCTTAGCAGGGCCTCTGCCATTCTCCAGCACCACTCACTCATCTTACACATATTGCTGAACAATATTATTATTGTTTTTTTTTACATACAAATGATCTCATTGGGCAATTTTTCATTTCTAGTCTACCTATCAACACACGTTAAAACTGAACGCACGTTGCAACAAAAAAAAAAAAAAAAGCTAAATGGCGCCATCGCCCCACGCAAGTCCGCCTGGGAAGATTCGCACGCCGATTTAAGAGCAGAACCACGCGCCGCCCGGGTCGCTCCTGCATGAACGGAGTCTTAACAGGAACCGCGCCCTCTCTGCAACGCTTGGCGGTCTCGTTCACGGTTCCCTTCACCGAATAAATTTAATGCGTCCCATCAGGTCTACTGCAGAAAATCAGGAGGAGTAATCATTAATCGGGGCTCTTTCCACACTCAACGCAAATCTCTCAGTTCCACAACGCTGCTCTCAAATGTTCAGTTCCCTGGGCATGGACCAGAGGGTTACACTGCGGGAGCTATACGCCATGAAGCCTTCATAACACTGTCATAAACGTGACATAACCAGTCATGAAAGTGCATGTTGTGACACTGTCATTAATGTACGCAGAGAATTTTACATTCAAAATATGTTTTGAGAAATATAACCGCATACATTAGGACAGATGTGACAGATCTTCAGCATCAACAGGCGCTCATAAATGCTTATAATGGGCGTTATGAGAATGTTATACAGGCTTTATGGATTATAGAAAAAGTGTTATCAACCAGATTTTCAGTACACCTCCTTCACAAATAGGAGAGCTGTAAATTTATCCTAAAATACTGCTAATTATTCATAAATATCAAACTGTACACCTTATTGATTACTTGAAAAGCACAGCAGATCGAAGGCCTCATTATTGTAAGAACGCCAAGCACTGTGGCCTTTCCTTGGGGGGAAAAAACTGAAATTAAACCTCCAAGTCAGTGCTGAGAATTTAACAAGATAAAAAATTTGGTAAAGGGTATCACAAAAAATGCAATCACATTTTTTTTGTTTTTCCTTTAAACTTAAATGAAGCCAATAATTTGGATAATACAAAGAACAATGCACATCCCTATTCAATCAAACATCCTCATTGCACCATGAGAAGAGTCACAAAAAAAAAAAAAAAAAAATGCTTCTGGAATATTCCTGTTCATATCAGGTAGCTATCGATGCTTATTTATAAACTCTAAGTGTACCAAAAAGGTTTTAGAGAAAACCCCCCAATCTATATATAAAAGAACTAAAAGGCAACTCTAACCACGTTTGAAATTTTGTTATAAAAATCAGTCTAGTGCAGTTTAATTTGATCTAAAATGTATTTCTGTACTTAAATGGGTATTTTTGAATTGTTCACTGAAAAAATAAGCGTAACTGAGTGACTTGAAAGAACAGAACGAGATAGATTAATAATCTCCAAAGCAGAACTGTATGTGGGCACATGACAAAAAAAAAATGTAACGAAAATCTTAAAAACCTAAAAAAAAAAAAAAAAATGAAAAGCAGTCTGCGCTAGGCTAGCTCATCCAAAGCTTTCATTACCCACAGAATGGGCCAAATCTACTGCAACCAATTCATCCAAAAGTACATGATGTGCTGAGAAGATGCCAAGTGAAGACCTCACCTGGGACGCATTCAAGATCTAAAACGTTTAGCTTAAGGTTTGCCTTGAACGCTGAATGCTAAATCCACCCCCAAATGGCTTACATTGGCTCTGTAACTTGGGTCCTTGAGGTGTGTTCGCTTCCGATTGGTGGACATTTCGGGAAGGGGGCGTGGCCAGAAGCACCGAGTGACGTGTTTTGATAATCCGTGTCCACACCAGGCAGAATCACCCTATAGGCTGCCATAGCAACAGCGTTCTGCAACCGGACGTTGAAGACAGTACTGTTACGTCTTTCTCATCTTGAATACAGCCCTGGTGTCTTCTTAGGGTCCAGGTAACTGATATACAACTGATATGATGTAAACTGTAATGGCCATCTACGGCCTTCACACATAGAGGCGATTAGCATTATGGGAGGATACAACTTCAAGTCTTTGAACGTAAACTTGGAACACTAATGGTTCCCGTGACAACTATAGGACTCAGGGAGGGGCTGTGTAGCAAACCAGCGCCAACCGCGGTCACACGACTGAAACGCACAGGAAAACAATACTATGCCACAGGTCCTCACTGTGATTGCGTGCCCAGTCAGTCACCTGACTCTTACACGATCAAGTGAATCCATTCCAGGACCTGATTTCATACAGACTTGTGTATATTTGGCAGGAGTTGATTCAGGAAAGATTGGCAGGAAGACCAGCCCCAGGAGAAACGGTTATGTGGTCTTCCTCTGTGGTGTCTGATATGTGCTGCAGGGTACCATGGCCTGATGGGAAGGTACACGGGGGTAATGAATTCACTGCGATACTACAGTACAGAGTGGAATTGTCTGTGATGGTTGTGCAATAAAGATTAAAAAAAGGCAAAGGAACATAAGGATAAAACACTTTTTTTCTGTGTGTTATGAACCCCTGACAAATGACGAAATGACTTTAATGTCCCAAAAAAAGAATCTGTAAAATTCCAACATAAAAACCTCAGCAATGGCACACCAAATGTCAGTAAGTGAAAAATGTGCAGGATTTGAGCTGGCAACCCGTAGCAGATCCATGCAAAGCAGGCATGTACATATGTGGCAACAGAGTCTAAAGTACAGTGTGTACCTGACACACCGAGAGAGAGAAAGTGAGAAAGTGAATGAGAGAGGAGAGGAGAGGAGAGAGAGAGAGAGAGACGGAGAGAGACGGTGTTCCTCCAAACCTCAGCCAGTGTTAATGCTCCCTCCGACACCCATAATGCACTGTGATCAGTGACCGATGCGGGGAAGCCAGGCTGCGGTCGGACAGGAAGCGGTAATGTGATGGTGAACGAGTCGGGTGCGGATCAGAAGCGTCTTCTGAGCCGGCTGTCTCCCGGCTTCTGAGCCGATCGGTCTGGAAGACGCTTTACGGAGCTCGCCCGCCCCCCCACCCCCCCCCGCCGCCGGCAGAACCGGTCTGTCCACACAGGGGCGAGGGAAGCCCCCCCGCTTCTGTTCGTTTGACACGGAGAAAATGTTGATTATCTCCCCCTGTCCCGTTCTGGTTGCTTGTATTTGTGTGCGGATTGCCTGTCTGATTATGCTAGTTGATGCAAGTTGAGAAAAAAAAAAAAAAGCGCAAAAGCTTGTGGCGGTTCTTCTCACCCCGAGAGCGGGACGAAGCGGCCGCGTTTCTTAAATGACGTGCGGCGATTCAAGAAGTACTCAAGCCGGTCTCCCCCGGCAACTAAAGCCAGACGTAACGGCGGAAATGCGGTCCCGGGACGAGCGCCGTTTCCGTAGCGTCGTTGCGATCACGCACGCAGCGTCCGCGGGGAGGAAGAGGAGGAGGAGGAGGAGGCCGCCGAAGGCCCCCGGCTCGCGTTCCGCCGCGACGAAAACACTTCCGATGTCAGTCACGCGCGCCGAAGTTCCTCAAACGGGAACAGGAAAAAAAAGCGGCCCGGCTGGCAGCCCCGGTCACATTTCGGTTCTGGTTCTGGTTCCGGTTTCCGGTCCTGGTTCTGGTGAGGGCTCGGCTCAGCCGTGAGAGCTGAAGATGGGTCTGCTGATATTGCTGTTGGTGGTCATGGCCGTCAGCTCCCACCTACAGAAAAGCGTTTAAAAAAAAGCCGTGTGAACTGAAAATCTGAAAAAAGACAGATTTGACCGATTCCTGAATTCATAAAACGGGATTAACAGCGAAGCACAAAACAGTTCCCAGGTTGTGTTCTGACATTAGAACAAGAAGCACAGACGGAAATCAGCTCAAGTAAAATTTCCCACTGCTTTGTGAAATGTACCTGTAATCAGTAAGTACTTATTTTCACTTTCATTTATTCTCACAGAGTTGTCAATGTGTGAAACAGCTGGTCAGGTCACAGAGTAGAGCACTATGTTCCTGTGTTCTAGATGTGCTAAACTGCCTGTTCTCCTCATTATGTATTCTTATGATCTTATGATCTAGATGGACTGAATGGCCTGTTCTCCTCATTATGCATTCTTATGTTCTTATGATCTAGATGGGCTGAATGGCCTGTTCTCATCACTATGTATTTTATATAGATTTTATTATTAGAGGGTGATACTAATCAACCAAGAACACAGTAGGACATTAACCTTTTCAGCACGTGACCAACACACCCACACACACACAAATACACACACACACACAAATCTGTGACACCCTATGTACTGAATGTGTTGCAGTGCCCTGAGCTCCCAAAGACTTTAAAACGGGCCTGAACACACTTTAGTGCTTTTCCAGCCCATTACCGTCTGCTGATGGCCGAATGTCACTTCTCATCAGCTCAAATGAGACACGCCGCACTCGCACACAATCTGGCAACCGCCGCTTTCAACCGGCTGTCACTGGCCATCATGGAGACGGTCAAAATTAGGATAACTGCCCCATTAGCATTTCTGTTTCTCTTCTGGATGACACATCTCCCTCTCTCTCTCTCTCATTCTCTCTCTCTACCCCCTTCCCTCTCTCTCTCAGGGAGTGCGCGTGAGTGTCCCTGCAACCTGATACCCAGAAGTCCATGGGGCTGCTGACGGGGTCTCGTGCTGGTCTGAGGAGAGGTCAGAGGTCACAGGTCAGATTGTTATCTGTGACTCCAGTTTCACGCCCTCTCTCCCTCTCTCTGGTCAGCAGAGTGGTGGACAGGACCCCTCAGCACGGTCCCCCCCCTCCCCCCCCCAAGGCTGGGTACAGCGCTTTCACCCCAGAACCCTGACCCCCTCTTAAAAACCTCTCTGGGCAAGGGCCAGATCGCTAAATTAGCCACGCGACCCCTCCGCTTGTGATAGCTTCAGCTTCCCTTTCAAACTGCCACCCGGGACAAAACAAAGCCATTTATCTTCCACGCCAACCGAAGCCGTCCACACAGAAGAGAACAATAAATATATTTATTTTCTTATTCGCGTAGGGCAGGGCCAGGGGTTGCCAATTTAAGAACACGGCACATTTTAATGACTTCGTAAGGACAGATGTATGTAGGGATTTGTTTCGTTTGTTTGTTTTGGTACTATATGCTGTGTGGATTGTGTTTCCAAGCAGAGTTGCCACTTTAAAAAGAGGGTACATTTTTGATTACTTCTTAAGTATAGATTTATGTAGGATTTTTTGTTTTTGTTTTGGTTCTACATGCTATACGCTGAGTGTATTGTGCGAGTAACCTGATGCCAAGCAGGGCTGCCACTTTAAACAAACAGCACATTTCTGATGCCTATTTCATGGTAAACGTATGCAGGGTTATTGTTATTGTTCTGTACTGTACATCGAGCGGGCAGTGCAGGTTACCTGAAGCCAAACAGGGTTGCCACTTTAAACAGACGGCACATTTCTGATGCCTATTTCATGGTAAATGTAGTAAATGTATGCAGGGCTGCTCTGTTGTTGTTCTGAACTGAACGCAGAGCGGTTGTCGCCGGTTACCTGATGTCATGGGGCAGGCCGGACTGCTCCAGTCGGTACTGAATTACCGCCAGCTTGCATAACGTCTTCAGGTCGGGGCCTGCGGGGGACACAAGGCACAAACACCTGCCCGGTTTGCCTTTGATTCGCTGTTTCAGAAGAGCCTCCGTCTCCAAAAAATCACATCCCGCTCTCATGTGTCAGCGGCGGTGATGCGGCAGGTTCCCTCAATTTCATAATCTGCGCGGATAAATCCCGCCAAGAATAAAGCCGTCGCACACAGGCGCCAGATCCAGAGTTCTACCTGATCCTGAGGGCGTTTGTCCCCTGATTTAGAGGAGACTAAAAATGAAAGCTCATCAACTAATTTTATAATCCTACCCATATGCTACTCAATTTGTAATACAAGAGCTTAACAGTCAGAAAAGCTACTGATAGCAATAAAATAATTGTTTCTCCTAAATTCAATACAAGTTAAGCACACACAGATACTCGCATACACACACAAACACGGACGCACATACACGTATACAGACACACACACAAGCACATGTACATACAGTTACTCACACACACACACACACACACACACACACACACACACACTCCCACACACACTCTTCAGTGACGGGGCCAAAGTCCCGCGTTCCCTCAGCGTGCGTTTGGGGACACGGCCTTCCCTCCGCCCCCCCGTATCCCGTGGCGACGGTAGCCCTGGTTACGCGCAGCTGAGTTGAACGGGGTCGGCGGGCATATGGGGGCCTGGCATGGCCGCTGGCGGCAGAGGGCCCGGCCCGCGCCAGCACGCACGTTTGCCGCCGTTTATTTTAGGCGCGCTGCGGCACTGGGATCCGATGCCTTTCCAGACCCCAACCCCCCCCCGCCCCCCCCAACCCCCGCCGGCAGGACGCGACGTCGGCTGGTGACTCACCGCACCCCGTACCCGCGCCGGCGGGGGCGGGCGCGCTGTCAGGGTGTTCCGCTCGGGGGCGTGGCCACTGGACGGCCAGTGTGAAAACGCTTCATTCATTTCCTTTTTTTTTTTTAATGCCGCAGCAGTTTACCTCAAACTTAACCAGCGTCCTCACAGAAAACTAAAATTTGCTCACATAAATCAAAAATATACTCACAGAAATCAAAGCTGTACACAGAAATCAAAGATATACTCACATAAATCAAAGCCATACTCACAGAAATCAGATGGTCTAATACATAAAAGCTATGCTCACAGAAATCTAAGTTACACTCACAGAAATCAGTTACATTCACAGAAATCAAAGACATACACAAATAAATCAAAGATATACTCACAGAAATCTAAGATGTACAGGTCAGAGTGATCCATAAGATTGAACTCATCTCCCATTCCCTGCTCTGGACACGGGCTGGAGGGACAAAAGAACACACAAGGTGAGTCTCTCTCTGTTCTTCATGATGAATGAGGTCACATCCCAGCTCTCCCTGTTCTCCATTTTGCCCCTTTTTATTATTAAGCATCACGTTTTGCAATTTTTGTTGTTAAATATCATGAATATAAAAAATTTAAAAAAAAAACGCTTAGTTTATAGAATATTCATATGTATTCACAGACAAATTTTGTGACACTTTGTAAGGGCAGTGGTCAATGCAGGAGTTATTCACATTTCATACACAAATGCAGGAAGAGCAAATGAGTTCTGGCAACGAGCACAGGTGTGCTGCTCACTTAATGCGTGTGGTGCTAGTCATCCAAAAAATCATCAAGGCAAGCGAGTAAAAAAAAAAAAAAATCAGCAAGGGATTTATATTTATACATTTTATTAAAAACATTTATTTTTTTGAAAAATGAAAGATAACTGATTCTATTAGAGTATTCTATTCTATTATGTGCCCTGCCTGCCTTGTTGAAGGAAACTGACCAGGAAACTGACCAGAATAACTGACACGGAGAAGCGACCGCTGAGCTACGTAAAAGAGAGGAGGGAGAAACAGGAGGTCCACTGGTGACCAGGCAGAGGGGAGGGAGAAACAGGAGGTCTACTGATGATAAGGCAGAGGGGAGGGAGAAACAGGAGGCCCACTGGTGACCAGGCAGAGGGGAGGGAGAAACAGGAGGCCCACTGGTGATCAGGCAGAGGGGAGGGAGAAACAGGAGGTCCACTGGTGATCAGGCAGAGGGGAGGGAGAAACAGGAGGTCTACTGATGATAAGGCAGAGGGGAGGGAGAAACAGGAGGTCTACTGATGATAAGGCAGAGGGGAGGGAGAAACAGGAGGCGCGCTGGTGATCAGGCAGAGGGGAGGGAGAAACAGGAGGTGCGCTGGTGACCAGGCAGAGGGGAGGGAGAAACAGGAGGTCCACTGGTGATCAGGCAGAGGGGAGGGAGAAACAGGAGGCCCACTGTTGATCAGGCAGAGGGGAGGGAGAAACAGGAGGTCCACTGGTGATCAGGCAGAGGGGAGGGAGAAACAGGAGGTCTACTGATGATAAGGCAGAGGGGAGGGAGAAACAGGAGGTCTACTGATGATAAGGCAGAGGGGAGGGAGAAACAGGAGGTCCACTGGTGACCAGGCAGAGGGGAGGGAGAAACAGGAGGCCCACTGGTGACCAGGCAGAGGGGAGGGAGAAACAGGAGGTCTACTGATGATAAGGCAGAGGGGAGGGAGAAACAGGAGGCCCACTGGTGACCAGGCAGAGAGGAGGGAGAAACAGGAGGTCTACTGGTGATCAGGCAGAGGGGAGGGAGAAACAGGAGGCCCGCTGGCCATCAGTACGCAGTTCCGCTGGGCGTCAGTACCCAGTCCAGACCGAAGAGAGGCCGCTCTCCTGCTCTTCTATTCCAGGACCGATGAAGTCACCGCAATCTCTGCCCAAGTGGAGCAGCCAATCAGAGCCCAGCAGCCGAAGCGTCGGCTCAGCGAGAGGACAAGTGAGTCACGGTCGCCGTGCTGTTTCTGCCAAAACGTACACAAGCGCTCTCTACCTGTGCCTTCCTGTCTCTCTCTCTCTCTTTCCCTCTCACACACACACGCATACACATACATGCACACACACACACACACACACGCATACGCATACATACGCAGACACACATACACACGCATGCACGCACATGCGCACACATACACACACACACATACACATATGCATACACACACACACGCATACGCACATACACACATGCATACACACATACACACGCACACACATACGCATACACACGCACGCACGCACGCACACATACACACACACACACGCATACACACACATGCACATACACATACACACGCATGCACGCACGCACACACGCATGCATGCATACGCACGCACACCCACACACACACACGCACACACATACAGGAGCAGACCCCTGTAAGTCAGCTAAATTTCCCATCCTGGCTTAAAAAAAGCTATCTTGACAACAGAGATGGTATATATTTTTGGTAAACGTCCCAACGGTTCAGGGATCAATAGAATACAACAGCATGGAGTTTGGGTGTAGCTCTTCTTGAGCTAGGAACCTAAGAGTCTTTGGCGTTGTCTGCGCCGCTATGCTAGCACTAGCTACGGATGTCCAGTCTTCTAGTTCCATCTTCATAAGTATTAATAGCGAGCCGAACTTCAGGGCAGCGGAGACAGCACCTTTTGACGCTGATCACACGGAGCAGAATATCTGGCCGGCGAACGGAGCATCTGCGTCAGCAGACGGTCGAGTCCAATCTGAGGCGGCACCTCTCGGCCAATCAGAGCCGCCGAGATCACTGGTCTCTGACAAGGCGCAGGACGGCGAGTAACTGCAGCTCGCGCTGGGAATGCAAACGATCTGCTTCCATCATCGCCTAGCGCTGGCGGACTATTCGCCGAGGAAACCGCTGCACTCGAGCGGATGCCTTCCTCATTTACATACGCTACGCAACATTTGCATAATTGATTTACAAAGCTACAACTGCTAAGGGGCGGAAGCACTCAGAGGCAGACTTTTTAAACATGCAACCCGCATTCTGGATCCAGCGTGAAAATGAAGAGGAGGAGGATGAATTGATTGTCAGCATATGATGCAGCCATTTCACTTCAGACTGACGTTATTCCAACGGCTCTTCCTCTACACAGCCCAAGCACACGTTGCACGAGGAAGCTAGGCTGGGTAAAACTGATTCTGGATCAGTGTCAGTGCCCTAAGGGGTGCTTTGTGAATACAAGCCCTGATCAAGGAGACCTTTAACTATCAGCTCACAATGGGTAAGGTTAGGACACGGACCGGGGGAACCTGAACCTAGATAAGTTCTCCAACTCAGAGATGCTTTGTGAATACAGGCCCAGGTATCCACACTCCAAAGCAACCTCCCTCCACCAATCAAACAATCCATCAAATATAACCTTGTTCTAAAGGGTCACAGCCATACTGCTAATCACATTATGTACACAGAACGAGCCAAATTAATTCAGAATGCTTCAATACGTATGCTACACATATTTACATTGCTTAATTTAATCGAGCTAAAAGGTAAAACGCAGGGCATCCAAATACCAGCGACTGCGTCAGCGTACCCTACCGGATTTAGCAGCGCGGCTAACTTTCACCCGTTGCCCCCCCCCCCCCCCCGCAGATGAACGTCGCCAGATCAGAGCGATAAAAACACAAGAAAACACGCCCGTAAAAGGTCATTTTATACAACCGCTCCAGCAGGTAGAGGGTTCAGCCAGGTGTACGCTGCATGTTATGACTACAGAGCCGTCTTCAGAAGCCTCGCGGTCCGGGAGGCCAAGCAGACGTTTTTACGCGCGGGCAGGACCGCGGTGCATGCTGGGAAGGGTTATGGGCCATCTTCCGACGCGGACCGAAACCCCGCCTCTTCAGATGGCATCTCGTCCAATTCCCTCCCTCGAGTATTCCCGCCTAATGTAATTAATTAAGGGTATTTTAATAGTTTTTACAGCTTGTTAAGGATGTTATTGGCACGCATTTGTGACTTCAATCCCGGGTTCAACAGGTTGGTACAGGTAACTTGCATTAGTGGCTCTGTGATGTAACATACATACTCACTGGTCTGGGAATGTTGTTTGCCAGGTCTGGCTCTATACAACTCTTCACCAAGTTCTCCCACATTGTAAGTGGCTCTGGATAACAGAGTTGGCTCTATGAACGTGGCATGAAGCAGACATGCTGTGTTTTCCGTTGCATGTTGGCTAAAAACACTGAGCACTATATCCACGGCTCAAAGATTTATACAGCAGAGAAGAATAAGAAATCAAACCAAAACAGAACCAAAACAAAAATAGACCAAACAAAAACCAAGTTTTAGCCTCAGTCCTAATGTCTTAAATACCTAAAGAAGGTAACTTTCACGGATAATAAAAAATAAAAAAAACAAACCAACACAACCGACGGTTCTTCTGACCACAGTGAATTATCTGCTCTTCAATCTTCTGTCACACTTGTAGCGCCCTCTAAACTACTCCTACAAACATCTGCCCGATGTTTTTCCAGGGGAACCCTCCGGAGACCTGCGCTGGAGAAGCCCTGTCCTCCCTCCCTGAACCCTAAACCGTTTTTTTTGTTGTTGTTGTTTTTCTTCTTCCTGGATGCGCGCAGGATGTTGTAAGGGGCTTAACGTCGCTAATCTTTCCTAAACAAATGGGGGGGGGGGGGAGGGGGGGTTAAAGCCGCTTGTCGGAGCTGGGAGCACGAGTACGGGGGTCCCCGGAGAGGTGGGGGGGGGGGGGCAGCTGGGGAACTCATTACACACCCCCCCCCACTCCACCCCAGGGGGTCACCCCGGCCTAGAGAGGACGCTCCCACCCTGGGCCGATTGAGAGCCTGGGCACTGTGTTCCACTGCGGACTGCGGGCCTGAAGGGTCACATCCAGCCATTACAGAAACGAGGCCGTTTGTTTGTTCTAAGCTGGGGGGCAGGGGCAGGGGGGCAAGTGTTAATCAAACGCGCCCTCTGAACTCATTAAACGCTGTAAGGTGTCATCACTACCCCCCCTCCCCCACTGGAGAAAATGGTGAAACAAATCTCAATTCTCAGTTCAGTTCAATTTTTACATGGGCATATATTATCACATATACATCATACCAAGGCCCGATCATGCGTTTGGGCAGGCGATCAAATTCAGTAGACTTATTTATTTGCAAGTCACTTTGGTTAAAAGCACCTGCCAAATGAAAGAACTGTAAACTAATCAACACTCAACACCACATGGGCTAATACAGCGATTATTGCCAGACACTGCAAGGTGCTGAAGCAAATGTATTCTCAAAAGAATCCACTGAATCCAATAAATAAGAAATAAAATCCATTTCTGTAATGAATGCTGAGGTGTAAATCACACTCTGAAAAAGAAAAAGTTTTTTAAAAAATTATTTATGGATAAATATCCGAAATGTCACTGAGAAAAATTTAGAGTGCCAAGCAATTTCATTATTATGACTGTTAATCTCTGCAGGGGTTTCTGTGGGAAATCCTGGCCGAGACCGAGAACCTCCGGAATGGGTGGGTGGGGGGCAGTACGGGGGCTGACAGAGGCACCACAGTAAAAGGGGACGAAATTGAGCAGAACATTAATGCCCCCCCAGCGCCCCCCCACCCTGAGAAACAGGGAAGGGTTTCAGACGGCCGTTGTGTTATACGAGCAGCAAAGTATCACGACGCGCAAATTCGCCCCCCGCTGAGGTAACAACTTTATTTATTTATTTTATTTATGTAGCACTTACAGGGCATCCCCCACCTTCTTTTCTTTGCAGGTGTGCTAAGCTCTTCTAATAACTTTTAAGTAACAAAGCACATTAGTCTAAAAGATCTATCTAAAAGATATAGGCAAATATAGTGTAATGAACATTAATTTAAATTTTGTTAAAATAAATGAATAAATAAGATAAGAAAGCCGGTAGGTGTACGCGCAGTCCAAGGCCTCGTTCGGTCGTGGTAAATCAGGGCGAGCGAGTGAGCGAGCGAGTCTAGCGCATCAGCAGGGGATCGCCGTGAGAAGCAGGAGCCGCAGCCGGGGTTCGTAAACCTCCCCGGGGGGGGGGGGGGGCCCGGTGCTTGCCGTTTTACGCCCCGCGCTGGCCGAGGGCGTCTAATCGGGACTTCCGATTGCAGGGCGTTTTCCCGCCTCGTTAGCCCCGCCCCCTCCCCCCCCCCAGACCCTCGCGATCGGAGCCCGAACAGTGCGGTGCTAAAACCGGGAGGGCATGGGAAAACGGGCATTATTCCCTCAAGTGTGACCGAGACACACCGGCTGAAAGGAGGCCCAGTTAGCACGGCTAACCAAAGAGCTAATGCTACAATGACATGCATAACCTCCCATGCTCTGGTATGGAATAATGTGTCCCACAGTGTTTCTACATTTATGTTGCTGATCGTGACAGATTCGCTGATTGTAACAGTTGCTAGATGTAACAGATTCCTGAAAAAGAGCTTGATGTCCTCTTGCTGGTCTGTCTGTATACTGAGTTGTAATGCTAGGCCGCTTGAAATGTTATGAGACACGTTTTTTAACAAATGGTAAAACTCAAATACGAGAAATATATGTAAAATCCTACTCTGGTCACTCCTGATGTCCGGTCAGCAGATATTTTCTTTACTCAATGTTTCCATTCCTCCGAATCTGTTCTTTATTATCTACTTCCTGTTCATCTGCCCACTTCCTGTTGACCTGTAGGTGCTGCACTGAGAGGAAATCATCACGAACAACAACTTCCTGTGCGAAACCTGCTTATCTGCAGGGGCACACGTACACGCCATCCGTGTGATAAACGCCTGCCTCACAACCTCTCATCCTCTCGTCCGCAGGCTCGAACCTGTCAATCACACAACCTGGAGAAACCATACCTCCACGACGACACAAGCGACCAACTACCGCCATCTTACGTCCTAACGCTACGGCACCGCCACCAGACCGATGCTCCGGGACCGCGCGCTCGCGATGAGCACAAATGAAACACTAAAGTTCCGAGAATTTGGATAAATCCATTTCCAAACATTTCGGCGGAGAGAGAGAGACAGATGTGCTCTTTTTCCACTGTGCACGGTGGACAGGCGGAGGAGAGGTTAGGAAGGTGATGTTTTTGTTGGGTTAGGCTAAGAGCGCGGTGAGATCTGCGACGTAATGAAGGTGCGGCCCTCCGCTTCGCAACGCAAATAAGGACGAGATCGGATTGCGGCCGAAGCCTCGACAGAGCGTTTCCTTTTCCATAATCCAAACGCGTCTAAATCCCTCCTCTTAAAAGCCAATCAAAGTTCCCGCTCCTGACGCAGCCTGTTAGACTGGCTTAGGATTCGGATTCTGATGAATGTGTTTGGTGAAGGGAAGGGAAACGCAGTGAAATCTCATAAGCAAATAACCGGACGGTGGCTAAATCATTAAAATACTATCAGGGTCCCAAGGTTCAAATTTAGGCTGAACACACAGAATTAAGCATGTGCTATGATCTTCCTGTTTGTATAAAAGTGTATCATTTCAGTGAACACAAAACGCAGGGTGTGCAAAAACACAACACAAGCTTAAATCATGCAAGCAGACCGCGAAATCCGTAAGTAAACTAGAGTGAGGTCATGACCTCATAAATACGTTGTCGTGTCCTCAAACAATCGGTCTTAATGAGTCTTTATTCTGTGCAGTACCGTTTATAATTAGGTTGCCGCAAATCACTTGCAAAGTGGAGAGAAAGTATTACAACAGAAACTTAAACAACAATAACAAAAACAAATAAAGCCTATTTAGGCAAACGTGGGAACAATTACGAAGCTCCTTCACAGCTTCAAGGACATTAAGAGGAAGTTGATCTCCAGGAAAATAGTGGAGAACAATTACTGGAAAACAAGAATCGTAAACCTGCCTAAATCTAACGCACAGAGCCATGAAATGAAGAAAACCTAAAAACCAGACACTGTTACCGAACTGACTTCATTTTGTTTAACTCCGCCATTATAAAGTAAATATTGTGAACGGCGGCGGTAGGGGACTGTGGCAGGTATGCCCTTAAGTCGCACTTAAACGCCTTAGCCCGAGTTAGCCGCTAAAGCAAACAGCAGGCCGACGCGTCAAATTAAGAGCGGGGTCCTCGCCTCGCGGGGCGAAGCCACTTCGCTTTGAGTTCCCAACCCGGACCTGACCTTTAGCGCCCCGTCCTGACCCACCCACCTGGAGCCGAGCGCTTCGCAAATACACCAGCGCGAAAAACACCGTCCGTCAGAGACACGGGGAAACGCCCACGCTGTCTCTAATCCACGCGCAGAGCTCAACCTCCTGCGACACTGTGTCACCAAGGGTATGCTTTCACAGCAGTCTGAGCCCATTCCCTCTGGCCCTGAGACGTGGCGAGTGGTTTATCTGCTGCTAAAAATGTTAAAACCGCTCTTTAATATATCACATTATACTGATTAACATTATGCTCTTGTTCACAGAGAGACTCACAGAGTGTGACACCTGCAAGTGGATCCATCTGATTAATACCAGCAACAGCGCCATCCCTGGCGAACATTCTCAGACCAGTGAGTGTGTATGTTGCATTACTAAAGCGCTAGTGCAAATTAACTAGGCTAAGCACGAACAATCAAGAATAAAAATCCTCAACAGTCACAGCTCACACCCATCACAAGTCAGCACAAGACCTGCAATGGGGGTGACGAGAAACGGCTAAAACCATAATAAATAACCAGAATAAAACCGTACTGCAGGCTATTAGAACAAGTAGTGACCACACAAACGTCGGAAAATGACAAGTCCAAAAACGTCAGTGTCGGACACGTAGCGAGTGGTTCCCTCCTGCTGAAGGGCCGTGTGATTGGCCGAGAGGCAGCGAGGAAAGGGTTACCCGCGCCTGAACACCGGTGTGCGGTGACTCACAGCCCGGACAGCACCCTGAACACCTGACAGCAGGAACGCGGGGCTTGTAGGCTCACGGTCTCCAAAAAACCTCAGAAACCATGCACCTTCCAAAAAAAATAAATAAAAGCCAGCAGGACATGACCCACACACCAGCTGACTGCCCTGCCATCCTGTCACTGTGCTCACTATTGTTAAACAGCCAATAAAACCACAGGGACATGAAAAGAAGATCAATAATAGACAAATGCTTTCAGTACGTTAACCCTTTGGCGAAAGGGTTAAAGGTGTAAGGTCACAAATATGTGATTAGAATGTCCTTAACTGAAGCTTATGTAATGCTGATGTAACAATCACCACTGGTGACAGAAAGCAATGGAGTTCTAGAACACTGACTTCAAAAAAAAAAAAACCTTCCAAACAAAAAGCCCACTCTTCAAAGGGTTAAACTTTAGAGTAACTGATATAGACCCCCTGCTTTCTGGGTACTGCTTCTGTAGAGACACTTTTAAGACTGTAAACGGTCACTGAAAGTGGAATTGCGCATCGTTCTACACAAGCGCTCTGAAAACTCAGAATGCTGGGAAGTGTGCAGATGGCTGATGATGATATGGAGCCTTCTGTACCCATTTTCAGAAACCAAATTTATTTAAATGCGTCTAGTGATATCGGCTTGTTATGATGTTCCCACACTGATCACAGCTGGCCTCTTACACACACCCACATAAAGCTAACTACTACTAGCCAGCTGTTATTTGCACAGCTACAGCTGATAGCTTTCATTTGCTACTCCTCTATTTGTTTCCTCAGCGACACACACACACGCGCGCGCGCGCGCGCACATGTATGCACGATCATGCACATGCACGCACACAGATGCACAGTTGCAAATTGTGATTTGTTTCCACACACACGCATGCACACACACACACACACACAGATGCACTGTACAGTTGCCCATTGTGATTTTTTTCCACGGCGACTTTCACAGATTCATTTCTTGTTTCTATAGCGATGGGTTTACAGTAAAACCCAGGTGCAGGGAACATCGGACCAAGAGGACGATGCTCCCTCTCTTTCAGAAAGGTCACTGCGGCTCAACGCACAGGAAGACGAACCGCTCCGCAAACAGCTTTTCTAAAAGCAGAATCCAAAAAGGTTATTACCCCCCATGTTTTATTCACATGGAGGAGGCCAGAGCATGCCCACTCATTTACATATGCCCTCTGCCGATTTACCAACTGACCTTTACGCCTTCTTTTGATGGGGATGTTGTAGAGTACACTAATTTCAGCCTGTAATCAACAGCATGGGTCAAATGCACTGGTTTGGCGCCTATACTACTTGCTAATTAGCAACCCCTGCCCCCAAAACAGGCTGTTAAAAGGAAGATGAAGAAAAACAAATATTGTATCCGTTTTACCTGTATCATGGGTACACAGCTCTCTGTTGACCAGCTGGCCCGTGCAATTATAAAATTAGCCTGCTAGCAGCAGTGCTCTTGGGTGTGCAGATGAGACTGTTAGTGGGTCTGTGCGCAGATGAATGGGAGTGACCTAGCCACACATTCGTCCGCTGTTCAGGAGGGACGGGGGCGGAGGAGAGAAGTCGGGCAAAGGATGATGGGACGTTCCAACAACGCCGCGGTTACCAGGACAGTGGGTACTGCCAACACCCCCGTCTCTCCCCGGCGCGTCCCAAAAACGGCGCTTTACGGCCACAAGTACCGCCATTTTCCGGGGGGTTCTTTCTTTTCATTTTTTTTTTATTTTTTTTTAGGAGCGGCCGAAACGCCAGCTGTCGGCTCCCAGCATGCCGATCTGCCGCGTTCCGGCTCGCTTCCTGCCGCTCGGGAGAACGCTCCGTACCTGAGCCGGCCCCGCGACCCCGCCGCCCACCTATTGGTCGCCACGTGAGGCCACCGGCCATGCAGCGATGACATCACAGAAAACACACGCTCGCACAGGACGATGCAAGAGGCTGCCGATGACCTCATCCTTTGTTCATATCATTTTCTAATCTCTGCAGGAAGGGCTTGGCAGTAGCTCTTTCTCCTTCAAATAAACACTTTATTATTATTATTATTATTATTATTAGTCTGATTATGGTTATTATATCACACTTTAATTTGTTCATTACAACCAGCTCCATCCCCGCTCACAATGCAATAACAGCACTGTAACCTGACTAAACACTACATTATATGCAATTTGAATCCAATAAGCAGAATAACAGCCAAACTGCTCACGTAAGTGGAGAATATGAGCAGGTGACAAAGCCGTGTGTATACTTAGGTCCTGTCTAGACTGTCTCAGTGCGTATGTGTGTGTGTGCGCCCACCTGCGTGGGGCGGGGAGCGCCTGGAAAGTCACTCGAAAGGTCACCAGTGTACCAATCCTGACCTTATCTAACCTTTAACCTTCAGTACTGGGAGACTCGCTGTGACATCTCTATCTGATAACCTTCAGAACACAGACACTGTAGGAGCAGTGTGGGTCGCTCCTGCGACGACTGCTTCCAGGCCCGGTCACACAAAATGATGCCTGTCTCTGTACGGTCAATTTCAAAGAGACCAGTCTCAGCACACGCCTACACTGAATGAGACCGATCTCAGTGTATGGTCATTCTCAATGAAAACAGCCTCAATCACTCTCAAAAGAGAGCAACTTCAAACGAAGTCAGTCCAGATACGGTCAATCTCAACTAAGCCACTAAACACAGAAACTCTCTGTCTTTCAAAGAGACCAGACTCACTGCAGTAACACTAAACTACACCAATCCCAGAACAGTTACTCTCAGTGAAGCCACTAAAAAGCCCAGTCTCATTACAGTCACTTTAAAGAGACCAGTTTCACTGCAGTAACTCTAAACTACACCAATCCCAGGACGGTTACTCTCAGCGAAGCCGTTAGATAAATCCAGTCTCGTTACGGGCTCAGCCCCCTCCCTCTTAAAGAAGCCGGGCTCCGGCGAGATTCGCGGTGGCTCCCGAGTGGCGCGTGCGTAGCGCGGTCGCGGTCGTCGCGTACGGGCCCCCCTCCCCCCGCGGTGCGGAGCTCTAAATGAGTTCTGCAGAGCCGGGACGGCCGGATCGGGTTTCGGGCCGAGTGTGGGGTGGGGGCGTCCCCGAGGTGATAAATCTGGGGTCCCCCCTGCCCAGCAGGCTCGCTGACACTCCGGTAAGTGAGCGTGAACACACAGCCGTTAACGCTCAGCCAATCAGACCACCCCACCACCCCCCCCCCCCGCACACACACACACCAGGACACGCAGAAACACACTCAATAATATCCTGTTACAAAAACACACGACACCCCCAAAACACACGCAAGAACACACACCCCCCAAACACACGCCAGTATTAACTCACCAAGAACACACACCTCCCAAACACACGCAAGTATTAACTCACCAAGAACACACACCTCCCAAACACACGCAAGTATTAACTCATCAAGAACACACACCTCCCAAACACACGCAAGTATTAACTCATCAAGAACACACACCTCCCAAACACACGCAAGTATTAACTCAGCAAGAACACACACCTCCCAAACACACGCAAGTATTAACTCATCAAGAACACACACCTCCCAAACACACGCAGGTATTAACTCATCAAGAACACACACCTCCCAAACACACGCAAGTATTAACTCATCAAGAACACACACCTCTCAAACACACGCAAGTATTAACTCATCAAGAACACACACCTCTCAAACACGTGCAACAATTAACTAATCAACACCTCACAAATACATGCACCTATAAACCAGTCAAAATGGTGGAGGTGTAGCCTGCTTTACAGGTGTAAATTATACTGCTTAGAAGGTGAAGAATCACCTGTATTTATCAATAGCTTTAAAACAATAAATAAATTATAATAAAATTTATTTGTACAATGCCCTTTAATATGAAGAAACAAGCAGCCCAAATTGCTTCACAGCAGAATGGATAGATGAGTTTATTATTAACAAAACCAAAATCAGATTGTATTATTTCAAAACATTATAATGAATGAAGTTCAATCCACGATTTGGCGCATAATTCCTTATTTCGTTATTGTACATATAATCAATACGCAAGTACTTTTGAAAGCTTGTTTTTCCTCTAACACTGTTGTTGAAATAGCAGTGTTTGAGCAGAAGCAGCACGACTGGCATGCTCTTGCACACTTTGGCTGACACTGTAGGAGATTATAGATGATAATTATCCTATAGTTTATATTGCCCAGATGCTCTTAACAGTACCCCCCCCCCCCCCCCCACGAATTCCACAGTCCTACTGAGCGCTCCTTCTAAATATGACCCCTTTAAACACAGTGGGTCCCCCCAGTGCTAAGCACTTTTATTGATCTTCACTCGAGCAAATTCCTCCCCTTAAGAAAATATCATAAAGCGTGAGAAAATATCGACCGTGTCTGTCTTTGATCAATCGGGAAAATTACGCTTTCAGGAAACAAAAAGGCCGAATGAATCTCTAGCTCTGTCATTGGCGGGTTCTCTGCGAAAATAAAAAGAGCTGCAAAAGCAAGGTGTCCCGCAGGAGAGAGAAACCAATTAGACTGCAGACGTTTGTCAATTTCGTTCTTTGGACTGCTTTAGAAAAGAAGCATCAAGCGACAAAAAGAAGCGAATGTTTTTCCACGCGCCCATCTGGACGCTCTGCAAAACTTCGCTAAACTTCATTAAAAGTCGGAACAGCTTTGACCGCGTTCCAATTTAACATTTCTGAATTTAATTTCGCAGAAAAATAAATAGTTTCATCAACCATTAGATGTCGGCCTGCCCAAATTGTCGTTTCCTTTCGCTTGGCTAGAAACATTTTTCATGAACTCCAACAATAGAATCATTTATCATTTTAGGGAAAAACAACATCTGAATCATAATTTGAATACATCACAGTTTCTCTACCACAAAAGGCAGCCAAAATGAGGAAAATGGCTGATTTAGCCTGCACAACACGGATGCCTTGAGAAATCCAGGCAGTTGCAGCCGATTGAATGAAAGTCATCATGTGCTATTCGCATTCTCCACAAGCGAGAGTTCAGATATGAACAGCGGTGTTTAATGGTCGAGAGGCAAGGTTAAAGGTCAGCTGCGGTTTCTTATTTACAAACGCACACTGGCCTACCCTACCCGTGACGGACAGGCCCCACAGGGCGGGGCAGGGGCAGCATTAGCGGGATTGGTGGGATTCGAGTCAGTGGTTACGTCCCGGTCACATAGCTCACTAGCGCCCCCTCTGGTCAGTCAGGTTCCTGCGGCCTGTCCGCACATGCTGCTCAATCGGGTCCTCCTCCGACTCGGTGTCAGTGTGAGGCTAACTAGCGGACTGCGGCGTGAAAAGCCGTGGTGGTGAGCACGGTCACGTCCAAATTAAAATTAAAAATGGTCAAAAAAGAAAAATCACACAAGCCTTTGGGCCCGCTGAGAGACAGGTCCTCACAAGGCTGGTACACCTCCTGTCCTCATTAGAGCAGCAACTGGACACTTCACACAGACAGACGAGCACACCTGCCACAGTCCGGCAAAAACCTGTTTGCAATGGGATCGTCTGCTTGAATAAACAGACACTTTGAGCAAAGTTACAGTGATATGTGCTTAGATACACAGACGTTTTGAGCACAGCTATGATATCTGCTTGGAAATACAGACACTAAGAGCAAAGCTACAGTGCTATGTGTTTGGATATACACAATTTCAGCACAGTTACACTGATATGTGCTTGGATATGTGGACATTTTTAGCACAGCTACAGAGAAATCTGCTTGGATATGTGGACATTTTGAGCAATGGCTCGTTCTTTCCTTCTCAACCCTACCGAAGTGAAGGCTCTGGTTAGACGACCTCACTTCCTTAGCAACCGACCAGCGCTTTAAGCTCTGGAACTGAAAGGAGGCCAGACTGGAGAAAAGGGCTCTTCTTTTCCATTTTCTTTTCCCCATAAAACCCATTCAGTTCAGGGTCTTTCAGAAGAATACACGCGGCGCACCGCCTGCCTATTTTATTTATAGCCATAATAGAACTGTCCTCGGCGAAGCAAGAGGAATTTATATCCCCGGTAATTACAGCCGAAGACTTTCAACCTTGGAGACGCGTTCGCTCGAACCCCCATCCGTTGTGGAAGCGGAGCAGACGTTTAAGATTCCCGTTAGGAGCGAGATTAACGGCCCGCAAGGTTTGAACACTTTGTTCTGTATGACAACGCACTTACGGATCCGCCAAGACCCACCCCGGAACAGAGCGAAAATTCCACCCAGAACAGAACGGTTTTCACGGCGAGTCTGTAGTACATCCAGGCCATTTCCGTTCAATCAATCCAGGAAATGAACTCCAATTCAGTTCATGAACTGAAAGAAATACCCGTGAGGGCATTTCTACCAGGATTTTTCAATTAACGAAATTGACGTCAATCCTCAGCAAAACTACTACGTAACTGACCCTAAACTCAGGTAACAACATGAGTGAACTTATTTTATTCATTAATTCCCATCCCCTCACACACTGAAATAGGCAGAAATATACAGAAAAATACAGGTTCGAGAATTCTTGTCTGTTAAATACAGGCAGAACAGACACTGCAGAACTGGGTATTTGGCCTAAAATACTTTCCTTTTTTTATGTGACCCAAAGCCGGGTGGGAGGATGAATCGGAAAATCCCTCACTTGTATTTATTTGTTTATTTGAAAGGGACAGTGGACAGCTAGCAGCTGCCCCGGAATGAGCTTGATGGCTAAATTTCATCTCATTCCTCCTGCTGCCCGATGCTCCGTTTGGAATGATGGGTAATGCTGCGAGAGGCCCTGCAGGGAACCGCTGGTGCTGCACGTGCAACGAGAAAACACCGATCACGCGCTCCATTTACCCAGGAAAAGCAGTCGAGCGGAAAATGGGCCCTGTGAAACGAGCAGGAGGGACGGATCCTCTCAGTCTCTAATTTTGGGACTAAACCGAATCCACCCGGATGAAACCGGGGAGGGGACCCTGATGGAACCGACGGGGGCGAGGGCGGGGGCGGGGGCGGGAGGGGGACGACAGGAAGCTTACAGCCTCGCACAGCGGGCCCGCACAGCCCCGCCGCAGGTGAAGTGGTGAGCAGGGTTACCTGGTTCCTCCGAACAGGATGATTTTGTCGCCCACCATGCAGCAGCACTGCCTCCGGCGGGGGCAGGGGCCCTTCCCCCGGGGGTCCACCTTCTTCCAGGAGAAGCTCTCTGCAGCAAAAAGCACAAGCACAGGCCCGATCTCAAACACAGGCTTCCGGGGGGGGGGGGGGGGGGGGACACATCGGGGGGGGCGGTGAAATACATTATTTGTACCGACTTGAACTGTTTATTCCAAGTTCAGCCAATTCAGTGGTCTTTGCATCTGAAAGAAGAGGAGTGCAAAGACCATAGAGAGAAAGCACGACATGCTTACCTTTTGCAGATATATTAACACCCAAAAAAATAAAATGCCCTTCTGGTGTAAAGTGCTACATGGTGTGCCCGTTCTAATGGAGATTCAATTCAACCTCACTTCTAAGTGACAGCCCACTAAGAAGACACCCTGCTAATCGGCAAAAATGTGAGTCACGTCACCAAAGCAAGAAACATGGTCCCCAAGGCCAATAACAAACCACCCTGTGAACAGAAATAAAATGCCCCTGTTGTTTTCACCATAAAACAAAAATGTACACGTAATTTAAAATGTCAACTGAATAACACGGGATTTATTTGACTTCTTTGGTCATTCACGTATTAACTATTAAAAGAATCCGGACTTCGACGGAAGAATCTCAATCCTTGCTCTGATATGGCAATGTTTGTGAGCTGCCCATCAGACCGTCCATATATGGAGTGGTCAGACACACCATGCTAGAATGCTCATTAATGATGGCATCGCAGCATCATCCGTTTCTATGACAACAAGCGATTTCCTAACCCTGCTGAGAGAAGGGGGAGGTGGGAGATACAGAAGGGTGCTGCAGCTGCTGCCACCTACTGGTGAAACGAAACTACTTCACTCTAATTTTAACTCCTGAGAAGAACCTGTTTGCCCAGACCTCCAAACTTCAAACCTCTGATAACTTGCTAAGAGTAGAGGTCATGCATAAAAACACCTACTCTGCCTTGCAGTGGCAAACCAAGAAGCAGAAGCTTGCCTTGTGCTTTCAGGGAATGGCAGTGTATTATAATGAGTAAGGATCTGGTCTTCACAGGTAGGACATTGCTGTCGTACCCTTGAGCAAAGGTACTTAACCTGCATTGCTTCAGTACATATCCAGCTGTATTAATGGATGCAATGTAAATTCTATGTCGCTCTGGATAAGAGCATCTGCAAAATTCCTGTACTGTAAAGTAATGTAATGTGAAATACAGGAAAAAAAAGATATATATTTTTTAAATCTATGAAGTAAAAAGTGTAGGCTGCTGCTGGCGGGTTCCCAGAGCAGGACGGCGGCAGCAGAGCTGGACGTTCGCTCGTCCCCGCAGACGGAGCTGGCGCAGGACGACAGAGCGACTGGTTTCCCAGGGAACCCGGGTCAGGCTCACCCGCAGAGGGGCGACGAGTCAGGTCCGTTCAGCCCGACGAACAGGAGGCCGCCATTTTGGGACTGAAAATTTCTGCATACGGCCTTACCGCCAACTACGCGGTCCACTACGAGGCCGCGAGCTGTCGACCGCGAGCCGCGGCAGCCGCCATCACAAACCAGAATCAACACCAGACCACAGGCTCCACAACCACCTCTGAAAACTCACGATCTGCACAACACAGCTTGACATTTATTTCTTAAATTCATATTTTTACTAAAATAAATTGTGCGGGTTAAACACATTTAAAGAAATGCATTTTGGTTTGGAATCATGAATTGGCACGTAAAATATACTTTCCGTTTCTCGAAAACAACAAAAAAGATTCAAGTTAGAAGAAGGTACAAGATCAATCTAATATGATTCAAAAATGGACCAGACTCAGTGTATGCTTGTTGTATCAAATCAAACCATTTCCCTATGGATAACACTGATAACATTTTTTCACAAGAAAAGTTAGATCTAAACAAACTTCAGAAAGAATAACAATGTAATAATATGGCTTTGAAGTATAGGGTGTGATTTGATAACAGCCTCAGGTAAGTGTTGCTTTAAAAGTCAAATCAGCTGGAAGCTTCAGTTTGGGAGGAACTGCTGCTGCACAGGTTTTAACATAAACAGGGCGGAACATAAAAATGCTCTACAGTCATTCACAGAGGGTCCCTAGACGGTAAATCCACCTTCAAAATGTCTTTCACAGATTCTGGGATATGTCACATATATGTAGCTGTATATATAAGTATGTGTGTGTGTGTGAGTACGTTTGCCTGTGTGTGTGTGTGTGTGTGTGTGTGTGTGTGTGTGTTTGCCTGTGTGTGTGTGCTTGCATTTGTGTGTGTGTGTGTTTGCCTGTGTGTGTGTGTGTGTGTGTATGCATTTGTGTGTGTGTGTGTGTGTGTGTGTGTGTGTGTGTGTGTGTGTGTGTATGTGTGTGTGTGTGTTTGCATTTGTGTGTGTGTGTGTGTGTGTGTTTGCATTTGTGTGTGTGTGTGTGTGTGTGTGTGTGTGTGTGTGTTTGCATTTGTGTGTGTGTGTGTGTGTGTGTGTGTGCGTGTGTTTGCATTTGTGTGTGTGTGTGTTTGCCTGTGTGTGTGTGTGTGTGTGTGTGTGTGTATGCATTCCACACAGATGTATAAAGTTAAGGTTCCTAAGAGCCCTTTACTCCCGAAGGCCCTCTAATACGCTCACTCTGGCTCCAGGACCCTGGTCTCAATAAAATGGCTACATCTTCATCCGGCGCAAACTACAGGGTAAAATGCTGATGCTATTTAAAACACTGGTACACGGGAGTATGTCTGAAACTTCACTTCACTTCACCTCACTTCACCTCATACTATGGACCAGCTTCAGTCATGCATTCAGTACAATATACATGTGGCAGAAATGACAATGATCATATTACCAATCACACCTTTTTGTTACCAGGGTTGTTCCATCCGAAAGTGTCAAATTATAGAATACTAATGTAAAAATAAAATAGCCTACTAGAGAGAAAATTTTTCCCCATTTTACTGAGGACTTCCTGGGACTCCTTGGCTCCCAGTTCGTGAATCCCTGTTCTACAGAGAAGCAAAGGATGTTGCGCCATCTGGTGGAGACAATTAATACTGACAATGAATTAGTACAACGTTGATTGTGATCTCTCTTTTTAGTAGATTGCTTACCGGGGTTGAATTTCCAGAGGTCGTTGTAGTGGCGATCCAGGCGCGCGTTGTAGCCACCAAAAATGTACAGCTCCCCGTTAAAGGCAACTGGGGGGGGGGGGGGGGGGGGGCAAGGCAGAATAAGGGGGGGGGGAAAAACACATTAGAAATCATCCTAATAAACCTTCCCTGGAGGACAGGAACCCATTTAGCGATAGTGCTAATGACGTCAGATTAAAACAATGACTATAATAAATATCATAATATTTAAGGCGATTATCATATTTGTACTTCATCGACGAGCTATTACCCCAAACGGGGGGGATGGGGGGGGGAGGCACTCGACACCCTGGGTCTCTATACAGAGGCCCCACGCGCGGTTGGCTGGCCTTTATCGCCGTTTCCATGCCGATGCCTTCCCAAACTTCCCTTACTGAAATATTTCAGGCAATCACTCAAAGTCGTCAGAGACGTTTTCCAGTCCCCAGCCACTGAAAACGAGGCTCTTTATTTTGCCTTCACTCTCAGCTTCCGAGGGTGACATTTGTGTGAGTATCAGCGGGGGACGTGTGGGTCTGTTAAACGCCTCTCCTGTTCCTGGGGGAGGGGGGGGGGGGGGTCACACCCCAGCCTCTCCTCCCCCAAACCTGGCTCTCCGACGAGCCCTTGGAACCTCCTTAAAGCCATTCTCCTTTTTTCTCCCGTTTTCCTTTTTAAACGCGGCGAGGCCGTTAGCAGGGAGGGGAGAAACCGCGAGGGAACCTCCCTGCCCGGGACTTCCTGCTGGACGCGCCGCTGGCCCGCTGAGGCGAAACCGCCAGGAGCCCCGACCGTAAATCTGAGAGCGGAGCACGCCAGCGGCCCGTCGCCACCATTACGCTAAGTGAGGGAGAGAGAGAGAGAGTGTGTGTGTGTGTGTGAGTGTGTGTGCGAGTGTGTATGTGTGTGTTTAGGTGTGTGTGTGTGTGTGTGTGTGAGTGTGTGTGTGTGGGAGTGCGTGTGTGTGCGTTTAGGTGTGTGTGTGTGTGTGTGTGTGTGTGTGTGCGAGTGTGTGTGCGAGTGTGTGTGTGTGTGTGTGTGTGGGGAAGTGCGTGTGTGTGTGCGAGAGTGTGTGTGTGTGTATGTGTGGGAGTGCGTGTGTGTGTGTGTGTGTGTATGTGTGCGTTTTGGTGTGTGTATGTGTGCATTTAAGTGTGTGTGTGTGTGTGTGTGGGAGTGCGTGTGTGTGCGTGTGTATGTGTGCGTTTAGGTGTGTGTGTGTGTGGGTATGTGTGCATTTAGGTGTGTGTGTGTATGTGTGTGGCGCGCATGTGTGTGTACATGCGTGTGTGTGTGTGTGTGTGTGTGTGCACATTTAGGTGTGTGTGTGTGTGTGTGTGCGCGCATTTAGGTGTGTGTGTGTGTGTGTGTGGCGCGCATGTGTGTGTATATGCGCGCGTGTGTGTGTGTATGCATGTCAGTGTGTGTGTGTGCACGTTTAGATGTGTATGTGTGTGTGTGTGTGTGTGTGTGAGAGAGAGAGAGAGAGAGAGACTCACAGGCAGAGTGGCTCCTCCTGCCTTCAGGCAGTATCTGAGTGGAGGGGCAGTCCAGCCAGGAGTTGGTCTGCGTGTCGAACACCTGGATCTTGTTGCAGTAGATCTCGTTGTTGGAGTGGAAGGGCCCGAACCGGTCCGCCCTGCCTCCGAAAACAAACATCTTCGTCCCGATGATGGTGGCCGAGTGGAAGTCTCTCCACCGAGCCGGGGTACCCTGGAGAGACGAGGGGTACGGGTCGCTTCAGAGCTCACCGAAAGAGCAGCTCACGCCATAAAGCAAAAGCCTGTACCCAAGACTGGCAACCCTTCAAGCAAATTAAGAGCCATTTTAATGACTGCTCAGAATTTGTAGATGGGGATATTTTGAGAGAATTCCACCCTCCACCCTCTAAATAAAAAAATAAAATTCTAGAAGACAAAATGACACAATAAGCTTTGAGACAAACGTGGCCCAATGTTGTAAATAATAAAACATAGCGCTTGTGGAAGTGTCGCTGAGAAAATCATTCAAATGTGTAATACTAAACTATTCCTTGCGCAATCAAGCTCAATATGATATGAAAGACAGAAAATACACAAAAGCTCATGTCAAAAATTATCCAGCTGGTAAGATAAAACAGAAATCCACATTAAAGCCTTCAGTGAACAGCACCCTGTCAAACTGTATCTGCTTCATGAGAGGAACAGAAACGAATAAGCTGTGCACACAGTGCCCCCCAGTGGCAGAAATGTACATTACAAGCCACAACCATCTAAAAGGGCCCAGATTTTCTCTGGCCTATAAAAAATTAATGCATTGTGGTTAGAGACAGAAAGTAAAGACAGTTCACTGTTTTTACAATGTCATGTTAAAACAGGGAAAAAAGATCAATAACTGCTGTAGTCATTTAGTAAAGTGCTTTCAGTTTCCCAAGCGCAAAGTGAGTTTTCAAAAGCACTCCAGAGGCATCCATCGATATTTAGGCTACGCATCGAGCATCATTAAAAAACGATTAAAGGATTTGAAAGGGGTGGAATCCCAGGATCTTTTCAGAAACAAAAAAATCGGGCTTTGCAAAGAGCAGGATGTAGAGAAGAAGAAAACTGAAGAACAAGCATTTCGGAAACCCAGGCCTGAGGACACACACGCAGTTTCCATTTCCTGCTAGTTTTTACAAACTGCACAAGGTCTCAGCAGACCCTAAGAAGGGATTTGACAGCCCTGTAGGTCCCCTTGGATTCACCAGCTATTTAATTACCCCAAATACAGGTAGGTACTGGATTAGTCAATAAGAGGAAGCAAATGAAGCTGAAGCAGAGGTTTAACTTTATATAAATAAACACAACTGTGCTCCCAAACACACAGTTCTGTCA
Source organism: Anguilla pacifica (assembly GCA_039654925.1). NCBI lineage: Eukaryota > Metazoa > Chordata > Actinopteri > Anguilliformes > Anguillidae > Anguilla > Anguilla pacifica. The sequence continues at coordinate 8,145,392 of CM077285.1, read as the reverse complement.
CAAAGGGCCTGGCAGCCAGCACAGCTATTCAGGCTGCAGAAATAGAAGGGTGTTTGACTAACTGCTTGGCCTAATTATCCCCAAGCGCTCAGCTGGAGAGCAAACAGTAGGTCTGACACTTAAAAACCCCCAGAGGCCCGGCGGAGGAACCCCCCCGGGAACCCCCCCCCAGGAACCCGGGACGGACCGACTGCCGCCGTCGCAAACAGGCCGCTAAAAAATATAAAAACATCTTCCCGGTTCCGACGTTCAATGGGAAAAGACGCACCGTGCACGAGGGCATCACGTGATTGGCCAAAAGGAAAAAAACTACATCAAAAAACAAAAAAACCTCCCGCATGTCCACGCAGCCAGGTTACCCCAGCAACAGCCGACGCTGAAAAACCACTGAACAAGAGGCCGAAACAAACGGCATTGGAGCAGAAAGGGGGCTGGACTGTTCCAGCGCGAACCGCCCAGAGAAAGGACAGGGCAGCGTGGGGCCGGCCTCCGTTTGTAAAGCAAAACAAACGGGAGAATCGGCCAGAAGACGGAATCCCACGCAAACATTCTGGAGCTCGGAGCGGATCTGGCTGGAAGCCTGAACGGCATCTATACAGCTCACTAGAACTTAGCAGCACATATAACATAACAGACCTTAACAGCTAGAATACAGTCCTCTAATTCCCTGAGAGAAAGGTATCATGTCCAAAAAAAAAACACCCGTGTAAGTGAATACTTCTCAGATTGTAATATGTACTGTAACCAGAGCTGAAAACGTCCAGACCATGAACAGTCTGGGTGGACAAAATACTACTTGAGATCTCACACCTTAAAGGGTTAAAATTCTTGAAAGGGTTAACACCTCTAACCATCTCCTCTCCCTGCTTTCAGCGACTGCGCAAGGCCACGGGGCGAGGAAAAATTATTAATAACCCATGAAGCACTTCAACCGCGCTCTCCTCTTCCGCCCCTGCGTCGCCATTTTAGCCGAAGCCCCGCTCTCCTCAGAGAGGCTGGAGAGCAGAACGGCTCACGCGGAGTTCAGCGCTTCTATTTTTGAAAGGTTCTGAGCCGGGGCTTCGCAGGAAGCCCGTTAAGCCGGGTGACGTCGCCGCGGCAACGGCGGGTCAAGCCCGCGGAAGGCCGGCGGGCTCCACTCACCCGCGCGTTGACTAAAGACCAGGCCATGGTGGTGGTGTCCAGCCTGTGGATATCGTTGGAGAAGCAGTCGGCCTGGAAGCAGAGGAGAAAGGGAAACGTAATGAATGCACACTGACAGATTACCGCGACAGGTTATTCAGTCCATCCAGAACATAAAGAACATATGAATACACAATGAGGAGAAGAGGCAATTCAACCCTTCTAGAACATAAGAACATCAGAATACACAATGAGGAGAGCAGGCCATTCAGCCCATACAGAACATAAGAACATAAGAATACATAATGAGGAGAACAGGCTATTCAGCCCATCTAGGCTTCTTGTTTACCCACAGGCCAGAGAGCATCCAGCACTGTGGCAAGGCTGGGCTTGAACACCCTGTGAACCTCCACCTCCCCTGCATGAAGGGAGCCTGCTACACACGTCTCTATCTCTCTGTGTAAAGAGATACACATTCTTCATATTTGCACAGAATACACCTGACCTTTCTGAGAACAGCGGAACAAATGATGGCTCTCCCTGCTTTGTCCATTACTTTCCAGGATGAAAATGTCAAGATTGGCGGGAACCCTGGAGGCAGCAGTCGATCTCGTCTAATGCCTGTCTTCTCCTTCACTTATTCACCTGCTTTGCGTTCCCCAGAGGAGCTCCAATGCCCCATTCACCCCTTTACTAATGCACCTGAATTTAGCATCAGGCCTTCCATTTAGCATCCTGCACACAGGACTGCAAACAAAAGCTCTACTATCACTTCTATAGCGCACACATATCACATACACACACACACACACACACACATGCTCACATACAAACACCACTTACACATACCACATACCGCACACACACACGTATGCACACACATACATGCTCTCTTTCACACACACACACCACACAAATACCACACACACACACACACGCTCACACGCATACACACAAACACACCGCACACACACACACAAGCACGCGCACATGTATGCACACACATACATGCTCTCTCTCACACACACACACACACACACACACCACACAAATACCACACACACACACACACACACGCTCACACACAAACACCACTTACACATACCACATACTGCACACACACACGCACATGTATGCACACACACACATGCTCTCTCTCTCACACACACACACACACACACACACACACACACACCACACAAGTACCACACACACACACACACACACACACACACGCTCACGCATACACACAAGCACACACACACACACTTTTACAGCCAAAGCACTTCATAACACTCGTACAGACGTTCAATTCAATCCATTTTAATGCCACTTGATCTCCCCAGGGGCTGTTAAACAGGCAGTCACAAAAGCACCACCCTCCAGGAACAGGGCGAAACTAACCTCTCGCTGGCTACATATATTAGCAGACGCTTACGGTACATGTACTTGCATAAGTGCACATGTTATTTGCATATTGCACCGTGGTATGAATATCACTCTGGGAGTAGATATTAGCCAGAGGAATAAACAATGCTAATAATGACGGCCTCGGTGCACAGTAGAAACTCCCAGCCTGTGAGCGGATGGTTTCGGTTAAGATGTGTTCCTCTCCAGGGGCACTGACCTGGAATTCCGGACTACTGTCTGCCATAATGTTCTCTAATGCCATGATGTTCTCTAATACCATAATGTTCTCTAATGCCACAATGTTCCCTAATGTGATAATATGAGCCCTGATCCACACCGGCTTTGGCCCAGAGTAATAGATACAGAGCGATCTCTCCGCAGCCCAATACAAACACACAGAGCGAAGGTGCAAATACAGGGTAATGCTGGGTAACAAATCGCCGATTTAGAGTTTTTGTTTTTCCCTCCCTGCGTGGTTTTTATCTCCTGTGTTACCTGTTGGACGTACGAGCTTGGGTTCCTCTCATTCAGCAGCCAATAGGAAACGAGGTTCAAATCACAGGCGGGTTAAATAACGACGAGGCTTGGAAAACGTGCTCACCAGCTGCTCGTACCCCCCGAAGATGTACATGGTCTTGCCCAGCACGCAGGCCGAGTGCCCGTCCCTCGCACCCGGGACCATCCCGGACACGGCGGGCGTGAACCACTTGTGGGTGCCTGGGGGGGAGACAAAGAGGAGGGGTGTTAAAGAGGACCCACTGCGAATAAAGGAACTGCAGGTTCAAATCCAGGTTGGGGGCACAGCCATTGGACCCTTGAGCGATGGTACTCAAGCTGAACCTCCTACAGTAAAACATCCACGTGTATGAAAGGACAGGGTGTAGGAATGCAAGCTGTGGATCTTGGCCTGGATAAGAGCATCTGCTAAGGAAAATGCAGTTATTTCTCAGTGAGTTGGTCCGCATGGCTTCCAGTGAAAGGCACGTTCTCTGCTTGGGGGAAGGGGGGGGGGGGTGGAGTTTCACAGGGGTCATACAGGGATCTTATGGCCAAACGCGTTAAAATTAACGCATCAGGCAGCCCGTTCCCCACTCCTGATTGGCTGGAGGACGGGGCAGGGGTTTTTTAAAAGGGGGCTGAACAGGCCACTGCCTTCTTCTCAAATTCAGGGCACGTCTGACGGGCGACTGGCCTGAGATGGCCTTGGGGGGTTTGGGGGGGGGGCATCGTGCACAGGACAGTGAGCGGAGAAGAATGCCAACGCAGAGCGGAGAAGCGCATAATTCTTCGGAGAAGAGATACAACGGGGTCTCTATGAGGCAGTCCTTCAGGGGGAGGGGCCAGAGAACGGTTATAAGGACTGGAGGACAAGCCTCCTTCTGCATGCATGTTCTGACCAATCGGCAAGCAGAAAACTGTTCTGACCAATCGGCTAGCAGCAAACCGTTCTGACCAATCAGCAAGCAGCAAACCAAGGCTGCTCAAAAGAGGCCTTTGAAATTATGCATCTGCAGGACGGTGAAATGACACTGTAAAGCGCCTTTGTGACAGAGTCTCTGCAAAAAAAGCGCTACACATATAAAGCTGAACTGAACTGAGATTTCCCTTTGTTTACATGACCTTAATTTAACCAGGCAGTCCCACTGATGTACTGTAAAACATTCTCTTTCACAAAAACACCCAGAGCCATATCTGCAAAAAGCAGCTCTGCCCCCTTCACCTCGTAACAGGTCAGGGTCAGGGTACTGAAAGGGGAAACAACGTCAACCACAAAAACAGCAGGTAAAGTCCCCCCATGTTGCGCGATTACTAAAATGAGGAACGTGAACAGGCAGGATCCTCACAGCTCTAACTGAAAATAGAACACTCTAATTTTATTTTTGCAGTACAGTACAGTTTGCAGTAAATGCAGTACACAGTGGTGACCACGCCTCTTTGGAAATTCAACAGGCCACATACCTCTTCAACAATAAATAACAGCCAATAAGTTACCTAACAGTTACCTTAAGACCGGGCTGTTTACCAAGGGCTAGGTACGTGCAAGAGTACGAGAGTTATTCGGATGATTAGCTTTAATAACAGTGCAGATATGACGCACTCAGGACCGCGGATCTTGGTTGCGAAACCACGGATGTGAACTTGTAATGTTTTGAGTATGACAACTTTGAGAAGGTAGAGTAGGACAAACTGGGCTGTTTTTTTTTAAACATGCTGCAAATGTGTCTGGGTAAAATCTTATCTACACAAGCCAGAGACCGGCAAGAACTGAAAACTTGAGTCATGCTGGTCTTACACTAGGCGATATTTTAAGCGATTTGACAGTCTTAGGAGTCGCAGTAAAATCTTGCCCGTCTCACCTCAGCTGGTGTGTGCCCCCGTGTGAGATGTGTGAAATCGTATTAAGTCGTCTCCGACTGAGTTTCTGATAGCCTTTTTTCGTCTTGACCGTTCCGACAAAATCAAATGTGTTTAATATTTAGTGGCTCAAAAGGGTTGCGACGGTCAACAACGTGAAAAATGCGCTTCCTTAAGTAGCCACAAACTTTAAGGCTAAATCCGCCGTTTGTTGTTTGGAAAAAGCACAGTCAAGGTTACTCCAAGGACAAAACAAAGCATTTAGCCTGAGAAAACACACGTATACATTTTCCCCACCCTTATCCAGACTGACAAACAGCGCTTACATTTCCACTATCCCACCATTTACAGAGCTGCATATTATGTATGGTGCCCAGCTTGGGATTTGAACTTGCAACCTCCGAGTCAAAAGTCCAGTTTTGCCGCTTGAGCGTCGGCGTTCACTCACCGATGTCGAACGCGTAGAGCACGTTGCAGGCCCCCTCGGTGTCGTTCCGCCCGCCCCAGATGTAGACGGTGTCGTCCATCAGGACTGCGGTGTGACCGTAGCGCATGTAGGGCACCTCCCGGGCCTGCTCCCGCCCGCTCGTCCTGACCGGGGGCAGCTTCATCCAGGACAGGGACACTGCGGTCGGGGGAAAGACCGCGAATTAGCCACCGGATATACAGAACACCGCTGCGCACGTACTGTGGCAGGGTCAGGGTTGAGTCAGCTCCACTTCTCCATCCATCCATCCATCCATCCACCCATCGTGCCACTCGCTCATTCCTGGTCAGGGTCGCGAGGGAGCCGGGAGCCTATCCCAGCATGCATTGGGGCGAGAGGAGGGAATACACCCTGGACGGGTGTGTACAGGGCACACACACATACACCATTCAACACCACTTCTGTCCCTGCTGTTTTTCAGTATAAACAGCGCTATATGTGCTAAGTTTCACTCTGAATTTCAAGCTTCGTAGGCGTGAGAAGACACCGCGGAAGACTCTACAGGGTTTCCCCCAGGAGCTAACAGCGGAGGCACAGCGCTGAATTAATGCGCGCCCCCACAAACATCAGAGAAACATCAATAAAGCCTCACGCTCAAAATCACTCTCCAACACGTTAGACATTCAGTAAACATGTGCCGATTCACAAAACTGGCATCACGTAGCCATGCCTACACCAGGTCAGGTGTAGGCTACACCATGGGAATACCACGGCTCACTACTTCACACCGCCACTGCTTAGCCACTGTGGCGCTTCCTCCACCACTAAATATTTTCCGGGAGAAAACAATGCTGTATCTATGGCGACAAAAGAAGCCCCTCTTTCCCCAATCATAAATCTTTCCTTTGTGATCTTTCTATTCCATTTCAATTCAGGAAAAATAGCGGAGCTTTATAACCGGTACCATCCCCTGCCTACTCCCGATGCCTTCGTCATTATGGAGTTGCTACGGTTACAAGCAACGGAACGACGAAGCGTTACTCACCTCCTACAAGAAGGAAGTGTGGCGCCTGAGAATGCTAGTTAAATAATTAGCTAAATTACTTTTACGCCCGCATCAACCGCATTATAAAACCTGACACGGCGTCAGAGGCACCATCTCCTGTAAAAGTGCGGCGTAGCACGCGAAGAAATAATTTACACAAACGTCACGCGCTATAATAGCGAAGCCACAATGAAGCCGTTAGCACGTCGCCTTCCAACAGAGAAACAGATCGAAAGTCCGAAGAAAGTCAACGTCAGAGTCTGAATTTCGCAATTACGGCTAGCCTTGCGAAACCCCTGAAGGTCAGCGGCTAAGTGGGTCACGTTAAACTCACAGCGCGTTACGTCCGAGGCGACGTGTCGCCGCACAAGCGGTCTACACACCATGACCTTGTGAACTCCGCTTGGCGCGAACATAACAACGGTTCATTCACAAGTGAGGGACGTCCCAGGACAGCCGCATAATCGCGCGAGTAGCCCATCCGTTTCCTCCCATTACTGGAAAACGCAGCCGACTACCACCAGGCCTGGTTGTCTTTTAAGAAGCTTAAGTTAAGCTTTTAAGTTCGTTCTACACTGAATCTCCCACAAAGCAAGACTTTACTCAAGAGAGCAGGCCGTAGCTTTGTGGAAGATAGCACGCTTCATGCAGAAAAAAAAATAACTTAAGAGTTTAAAAAATAAACTCAAAAACACTTCTGAGATGAATGTGTGTTTCAGTTTGTTCACACACGATAAGTTCCAGATGCAAAAACAGGTTTTGAAGTAAAACCAGTTATTTCTGCACACAAGTCATAAAAAACCTGCTTTGGCATCTGCACTCATTTTCATACAGATGGCTGCTACACCTACAAGCAGAGGGGGGAGAAACCCCAGTTTTTTTTTTGTTTTTTTTTTGGGGGGGGGGTTGGGTGCACACTTCCTAACAGTTCTTTGTTCCTTTCAGTCAGCTACCAATTTAGGCCTTGGAAACAAGGCATTTGAACTAGTCAATTCAGCCAATCAATGAATTGCAAAATCTGAAAACACAGTAAGCACATTTGTGAGAATTTTCTAGGAAAAGTGTCTCTACCAAAACGAACACAAGAGAAAAGAAGATGCCACAGGAAAGAAGAATTTGAGGACTGAAATGGATCTGTACCCCTGCGGAGAACATGAATGCTGGCAATCTTCAAAACAATTCCAGGAGAATTAAGAAAAAAATACTTTTCTACTACACTTCAACCCAAAATATACCATCATATGAATTTAAGAGAAGTGCTGAAAAACGCCAAAATCCAGCTGGAACACCGCGGCCTGCCTGTCTCGGCACCCCCCCCCGGGTCGAAGCCAATCCAGCGAGCGGCGGTCCCTCACCTGCGTTGAAGACGTGGACGTCGATCTGCCGCAAGGTCTCGTAGTCCTCCCCCGAGCAGTAGCCCCCGAAGGAGTAGACCCGGTGTCCCACGGCGACCGCCGCGTGGTTGACCCGCCGCGGCCCCCCCTCCAGGTGCACCGTCCACCGCGACATGGCCGCCACCGCCGCCGCCGCCCGCTTCCCGCCGCCTGCCCGCCGTCCGCCGCGGCCGCTCGTCTCGGTCAGTCACGCCGCGCGCGCCCGGCCGCCCGCCAGCATGCCGCACCCCTCCGTGCGTCCCCCGGCCCTGGAGAAGAAAGAACGTTCCAGAAAAAGAACGGGGTGGTTATGAGCCGCGGCGTCACCTCCGCCTCCCCCCGCCCCGGCCCGGCCCAGCCCGCCGCGCTCTCTCACGCCCCTCATTATCTGAACGCAGGCGGTATTTTAAGAGGCACCACCCCGTTATCTCTGCTCCGTTGGAAACTCCAGAGGGCACGAGGGTGACCCCCAGGCCGAACACGTTACGGTTTCCCAAAAGGCAGATTCGTGTCGTTCTCCCGGGTGGGGTGGGGCCAACAAGAGCGCAACTTCCAATCACGAAAAGAGTTTTGCGTCCTCGTCCAATCGATTTGTCGCACGTGTTTGATTTCAAACACGAGGCTTCAGCGGATTGGCTGAGGGAATGAACGTGCTTGTAATGTTGCCGGGAACTCTGAAAATAGACCGGTGAAGCCTCACAGCTCGGGGCTCTACGATTGGTCCCTTAACAGCCGAATCGGCCCCACGGCACGGCCGGTGTCAAAACAGGAGGAGCTATCATGAGCTCACTTAAGATAACCAGCCACTGCGTTTTGCCGTGGACAGAAAAGTTGACTGCTTGAGAGCCGGTGATTGACAATTGATTGCAGTTTTCTGTACTGCACTGAGAAACACTGAGCATCTTGTTCCACTGAGCTATTTATCTGTCAATGCCCGTGTGTATATGCATATATTTAATTATTATTATTATTACTGTGATTAATGAAACCAAGAGCAAAGGCAATCCAAGGTCATTTCTGGCCTTATAGATAACGGCACAGCACCATGGAAACCAGGGAACATTTCATCAGATGAGCAGCAGGAAGCAGAACTGTAGTCCTCACTGTACCTGTCTGACCCACACTACCCGTCTCAGCATGAAGTCCTCACTGTACCTGTCTGACCCACACTACCTGTCTCAGCATGGAGTCCTCACTGTACCTGTCTGACCCACACTGCCTGTCTCAGCATGAAGTCCTCACTGTACCTGTCTGACCCACACTGCCTGTCTCAGCATGGAGTCCTCACTACACCTGTCTGACCCACACTACCTGTCTCAGCATGAAGTCCTCACTGTACCTGTCTGACCCACACTACCTGTCTCAGCATGGAGTCCTCACTACACCTGTCAGAGAGGAGAGAGAGCGTGTGTGAGTGAGAGAGAGAAACAGACAGGGAGGAGAGAGAGATCATGTGTGTGTGTGAGAGAGAAACAGACAGGGAGGAGAGAGCATGTGTGTGTGTGAGACAGAGAAACAGACAGGAAGGAGAGAGCGTGTGTGTGTGTGAGACAGAGAAACAGACAGAGAGGAGTGTGCGTGAGAAGCACCACCCCACCTCCTGTTCCACTATCAGCAGGCTACATGTGCAGAGAGAAAAACAGAGTGTACCTATGCGTGTATGTATGCGTGTGTGAGAAAGAGAAACAGAAGGAGTGTGAAAAGGAGTATGTGTGTGTGAGAGAGAAATAGAAAGAATATAAAAAAGAGGAGTGTGAAAGAGTGTGTGTGTGTGTGTGAGAGAGAGAGAGAGAGACTGAAAAGATGTGTGGGGGAGAGAGGCCCCACTCCACCTCCTGCTCCTCTATGTGTACTGAGCAAACATGCCAGGGACCTGATACACAATTGATCCAGTCTGCAGCCACGGTTTCCATCTCTTTTGTTAATTTGCACTAAGTGAAAAGTGCAGCAGGGAAAACGACTCGCACAGCAACTGCCAGGGCTTCGGAAGGCCACTACTGAGCTACGGAGTGGGGCTGACCTTTAAAAATAAAAAAATAAATCGCCATAGCAATCTGTCAGGGTAGGCATGGAAATTCAATCTCGACAGCGACAGTTCAAAGAAAGATCCTAAATCTGAACTGGTTGAACAAACGGCTGTCCAACACAATGATTACAACAGCAACAGCACCCAGCACGTTCCACACCAGTTCTGGAGAGCCAAACAATAATAGTTATATTCTATATAAAAGAACCAAAGAAAACAAATACTGTGGTGTTAAGCCTGTCTTATTCAGACTTTAGGAGTTTTTTTCATCCTTAAATTCCTCATACTGGCCACCAGAGAGATGTCACTGTTCATTTAGAGACTTTAAAAGCGTCGCTGGATTGCAATGGGAAAAATTTTTCACAGTCAATGAGAATGATATAAGACATTGTGAAGTGGGGAGCATTGTGACACTCCAGGACAGTCAACCACAGGGGTGAGGGGGGGGGGGAAGTACATTCTCCAAAACAGGTATAATATCTACGAATGAGAACAGGACATTGATCCCACCCAGTCTTGTCACTTGATATACTGTAATGCAGGCTAATGCAAAAGTATTTCACAGCTTACATTAAAAATGCAGAGAAGATGAAGTACTGCCAAGATCAAGCCAAACATGGGAAAAAGACTTATCACCACTGACCTCAGTCCAGTCAAGTCAGCTGCATTCACCTTGGATGACCTGGCACGAGAGCGGCACAGCCGCGCTTCCTATGTCCGTCGCTGACAGAACCTAAAAAGCAGTACGAGCGTTACGTTCCAAAGCCCAGCTCCGCGCGTGCCCTACATTTGCATAGCAATTCACAGTATCAAAGCATACATGCGCATCAAAGCGGGAGCAGTGGAAACGCACCAAGAAGGACGCAGCGACCGGCCGATTCATATACAAAATGAGCGTCGCAACATCAACCGGCGTACCGGCTTTGCAGTTCAAACCTAGAAAGGAAAAGCGCTAGACCTGGGTAGGATTTCCACACCACCACAGCAAAGCACAGAACTTCCCTTTGCTCTTATAAAAATAACTCCTGGCACGGGACCCGTATTCTATACAGCCCACGCTATTTCAAGTAGATACATCATCCGGCCAGAACCGCATCACGGGAAACAGACCTCATTCTGACACTTGACATTTATAAATGGGTGCTTGTTGTTTAGTTACTCCAGTGTACAGGCAATTGGTTACACTGGCTCCTTAAAATGTAAGGCTAGCTAGCTCTGCAATATATTTGTGCCTTCTAAAATACTGCTTGATAGCTAAGATTTATTTCATTTTATCTCTCTTCCATATATATATATATATATATATATATATATATATATATATACACACACACACACACACACACACACACTGTGTAAACACCCGTAGATATAGGCGTAATGGAGTTCAGCAGTTGTGTAGTACAGCCTATGAACATCTCGAGCAAGACTGTGGCAAGGCTGAAGGTGTTAAAACTGAACTCAGACACGTGGGGGTATAATAAAATAAGTTATCTAAAATAGCTGCCTGCTACATCTAACGTTAAAACAACCGTCAGACGCCCGTTTACTGGTCATCTACTGAGTAAATACGATCATGGAGCATTGACATGGCAGTGAAACGTACGTAGCTAAGTACAATCGAGAAAACTTGTCTTATAAATCGATGACGAATTGCTCAACTAACTTAGCTAGTGTTACTGAATTCGATATATTCGCGTGTTACAATGTTGTAGCCCATTTTGAAGCAAATGCAGTTATTTAAGAGTCGGGTTATGGTCGTTCGGAGAAGTATTTCATTTCCAGATTGCTGGCTGCGAAGGGTGGGTGACGCAAGACAATAACCTCAAATAACGTTACAACTATAATAGTAGCGACCAAACAATCTAGTTAATTTAGCTAACCAACTTAACTCCCCAAAGCGAGGGACAAATATAACAGACTTGTTGGCTAACGTCACTTAGCTTTACACACTTTATTACACACAGGGTGACTTGCGAGGTCACAGTAACTCAGAATATGGACACTGTGTATGCGGTTGTCAAAAGTGTCAATGAATATGCACACTAAACGTTAGCAAGCTAACATAGGCTAAGTCCCAGTGTACCTTTGCAATTCTACAGCATTAAGTGCAGCTATCCACCTACACTTTGAAGTTCACTGGCTGCAAATTAATGGAAAATCTTCAGTGAACCTTCACACATTTATCTATATATATTTTTTTTCCCTAAAGATCAATACCCCCATTAGCTTGCTAAGGCCACATAGCATGTTAGCCAACTGGTAATAGCAGATTGGAGGCTTCCGTTAGCTTACTTTAGACGCAATTATTTTGTGTCGAGGTTCAAAAAGATAAACACTAACGCCATGATCCATATAGCCGATTAATCTTGCTGGGTAGTAACGATATCTTGGAAGCATGTGTACAAACAAGACAGCTACGAAGAAAACACTTGTAAACGCATACCTTTCACTTAAGGAAAGATTCAGCTCCGGCCTCCACATTGACCGCTCGCTCGACTGTAAATGAAAAACAGCGACCAGAAACATGCAGCGCTAGCTATTGCTAACTACCGAACGGTTAGCTAGTTGCTAGTTAGCCGGTGCAATATACAGCGCTAGCTTGCTAAGTTTCTGTCCAGGTTACGGGAAAACATTGACAACAATTGATCGGAGCACTTGTTCTTCTAGTAAATTCAATTTGATTCCAGGTTTTGGGTTGGTATTATGTATTATCAAGATGCAAATTCAAACTCATGCACTGCTGAAATAGTTATGGATACAAAATCAATTTCAATGTATTGGATTTTTTTTACTTGAGGTCGGCACACCTAATACGATTCTGCGCATAAAACGGAACTATTGCATTCTGGGAGTTGGAGTTTTACAAGGACACTGTATTTAATATTCCACTGGGGGTCTTTTGCAGCTGAAACTGTAAGTCCCACAGTGCATATTTCTACGACTGAAGTTATAAGTACACCGAAGGCCCTGTTTTGGTCAGAGCATGTAATTTACAGGGCTAAGTTTTGGCAGAACGTATAAAATACTTCCTATTATTATTATTATTATTATTATTATTATTATTATTATTATTATTTTATTTATTTTATTTTATTTTTTTAAAGATTCAATGTCTTCAGTCAGTTTCTTTTGGTTGAACTGACTGCACTAAAATTCTGAAGTACCTACCACTACAGATATAAATACAGGAACAGATAGACTATTTCAGCAGTATAGGTTTGATTAAGCTGTTCATTTTTTTTTTGATATCTCTATTTTTTTAAGTAAATAAATAGTTTGTGAACAGTTTATTGTTGAAGATGCGTTTTGTGTATTATAAAACTAATACACAATTTGTCTGTGTAATAAATACTGTAAATGTTTGCTTCTCCAACAAGTTGGGATTGGGCATTCAATTAGTTCAATTAATTATTTTTTGCTAATTAAGGGTTCGCCTCAATTAACAAAAAAATGAACAGGAATATTGTGTATCTGTCATTAAAAGCTTAAAATTAACAATATTTTCCCCAAAACACCTTCTCTGTAGCTGTAGCCCTCATGGAAACAGTTTTACAGATATGTTAGGAGAAGTGACAACTGCATAACTGCTTTTCACAAAATAGATTTTGACAGCTAAAATTCAGAATCCACTACAGCAATGGAACAAAATATATTTTTTTCTTTTTGCACAGACCATCCTCTAAGTCTGGTCTCATAATAAATCTAAACGCTTGATAGATGTTCCACCTGCATGGCAGAGTGGATTTACCTGGGACACACACTAGAATGTAAATAGCTTTCTGAGTAAAACAGTGACATCTATCACTGTCAGATATGATCAATGCTGGTAACAGGTATACAAGATTGAATGTTTGTACTTATTTAACATCTCTTCTTGGTGTTTGTTTGTTGACATGTGGCTATTTTGTAAATACTGCATGAGGGGTGACTTTAGCTGTTGTGGAGCAGTTGTCTGCCCCAGCCTTCTGGGCATGTCAAAGTGCCAAGGCTCGATTGGTCCTGACAAGCTGGTTGGCACCTTGTGTGTCTGCTTTTTGCCATTGTGAGTGTGTGTGTGTGAATGGGTGAATGAGAGGTATTCATTGCTCTTTGTGCAGTAGTTGCTGGAAAATGCACTTCATAAATGCACATTTACCATGACTTTAAAATATTTTTTATTATGTGCTGTTGCCACAGGAGCATGTTGAGCACAATAATCCTTTGTTTTAAAATGGTTATTTACCTAGTTGGTCTTTGATATGTGTTTATTTCATTTACATAAACACATTTCATGATGGGAATGCATGTTATGTCAAAACCTGCCTATATTCATTTGATGTTTTATTATGAATTTGATTTAAACGCACAGGGTCCACAAACTGGGTCTTGTATTCTAAAGTGTTAGATTTAGTTTCATCTCTGACCACTAGTGGTCCCTCAAACACAAATTTAACATAATAACAGAGGCTGGTAGCAAACTTAGAGCATGTATGCAAGCAAATGAAGCAAACTGCGCCAATCCAAGTATAATTAGTTATATTTAATGATGTAATGCATCGCACTCGGTCATCAGTTTTTAATTTGACACAGGAAAATTACAGGACATGACGGATAAAAATCCAAGCCATGTGTTATTTTAAAACCCAGAGCCCCAATGCGCCTTGTTTATTCTTCATAAAATTCCACAGACAGCTGAAGAACAGCCTGTTTGTTTCTCGTGACATCCGGAAACTTCTAGTTATTTCACAACATTGATTTAGCAACGTGCTAATGCCATCCGAGCTTCAGAGCAGCAGTCAATAACTGTACACAATTGTACAGTTTTTAAACATTCACATATTTAATTCAAATAAAAAGATGTTGCTTGATAATCTTTATTTGGCCTTCTCTGCCCCCGCTGGAATTTTCATTGTTGGAGTACATTAATTGGATGGTCCACATGTCCGCATTTGTGCTCAACTGCTATATATTCTTGTTGAATGTATAATTGGTTCCAGTATGGTCTTTGTGATTGTTTCCAGTATGGTCTTTACACTAAGGTTAAGCACATGCAGAAATATGGAGTTCCTTTCCGTAGATGAGGAGAAAAGTATGACTGAAGGTTCCTCAAAGTCTGGCCACCGCCTGGCTGATTCTTAAGCTTTTTGGTGATTCATCACAATTCCATTGGCGAAAGCACTGGTTGCTTGGTTCAGTCTGAAAGATCCTGGTTGGCAAGACAGATTTTTTCTCTTAGTTAAATCTTGGGCAGCATGAAAACTGTGTGCAGTCTGGCCGCTGTGTTCTCTGATTAGTGAATGAATTTAATTACAGAAAGAATGTTTCATTATGTGCTCTCCATTATATGTAAAATGCATACAGACAAAAACAAAACAGTTCACTTTTTGGTTGTGTTATATTATTTGGTTGTTTTTTTAAATTTGTTTTTTATTTTGTCAATAAGTTTCAAGTTTGTCATTAATGTGTTTTGTGGGTTGCATATTAGGGGAAATACATCTTTAGCTCACTTAGGAAAAATATTGACTGTGGCATAGAATAGGGTTCCTCTTGAAAAAGTTAAACACATATAATCATAACAGACTCAGGAGGGCTGACATAATTGTTGAAAATGTGTAACAACAAGTATTTCTGTTACGTTTGTATATGTATAGTAATACAGTATAAAAATGACCTAAATGTCAATGCTTTCCCGCATTCATTACTTGTTAATTCAAAAGCAAAAATCTTATTTTAACTGGTATTGCATGAGCCCAGGTTGCAAAAGTGGCGTAGAAATTTATTGAATTCCCTGGCATTGACCCGCCAGAAAACCAACAACCACATTTCATGCTATTTATGAAGTACCTTTCACATCGTGAAAATGTCAGAATACATAGGGATGTAAATTCACATCGTGAAAATGTCAGAATCGCCTTGTTTTAACGATTTGCAATGCCTGTCATATAATATTGCAAGTACACAAGTACACAGAACCTTGCTGTATAACTACTAAGTCTGAAGTCATTATTGTCCTACTAAAGAGGAATGCAAATGAGAGAGGAGCTGAAGTATGATTGACTTTTTGACAAATGAGTTATTCATTCACACAGAACACTGGGACAGAATGTTCCTTGTGAGGAGGCACATACTTTCCCAAAAAACGAGGAGGAAATTCTTTTTATTATTGCCGAATTATGGTAAATTTTCACCCTCTTACCTTGATGAGATCATGCCCATTGATTTCCAAAACCTTTCTTGTCATGTACTTGATCTGGAATAACCAGTGCCTTAAGTTCAAAATAATATTGCAGGAATTGTTTTTCATGGAATGAACAAAAAAGGCCAACCATGATTTTCAGGACAGATGCACTACAAAAAATGTTCAGGTTAAATTTTTTTCTTCCTGCAGAATAATGTAGAAATCAATTACAGGTACATTTCACCCTGATATCTGGGAATTTTCTGGGAATGCCAGGAACGGCTTGCCCGGTCATGTAGCAGAGTCAGACATCCTCGGGGTGTTCAAGCCCAGGCTTGATGCAGTGCTGGATGCTCAAAAGTTTGTCAGTAATTGGCGAACCTAGAGGGGCAAAATTGCCCGGTCTCATCATTAAATATTCTTACGTCCATATGCTCTGACCCACTGTACCAGGAGTGGCCATCCCTGGAACGGGTGAACCGCAGGGTCGAATGGTATTTGTTTTCACCAAAATACAACAACCACTTTAGAGCCTTGGTAATCCGGTGAGGTGAGGTCACTGAGTAATTGCCTGCTTTAAATGACCAATTAAGTGCCGAGTAACAACAAAAACCAGATGACCTCGGGGCTTTTCCGAGACCTGGGTTGACCTCCTCTGCACTGCAGTATTTCACCTGCATATAAAACTTATCAAAAGTCATTATTATAGTATGAATGTGTTCTGAGCACAGTTTGGGCCCTTATACAGACGTAGCATGCTCAGAAACACAGTCTGAGCGAAGTGAAACGCTGGTCTGAGACTTCTCGCCGGTGGTCCCCAAATGTTCCAATTCGCCAAACATCACAGATTGTTCTTTCCCCCACCATTGCCCTGTGAAACCACAACGGACCGACCGAACCTGCCATTTCACCATTCAGGCCTTCTTTAGACAGACTCATAGTCTCCCTGCAAAAGAAAAACCAAAACAGTTAATTTACAACAGGATACTGGAGCGATCGGGCCCAGTCCTATGACAAACTTCTGTGTCCCGCAGGAAATTTTTTATAGGTTTTACTGAGTGTGAGGTGAATCATGGATGGGCCTGGTATTAGGGAGAAAATAACTTTTCTCCAAACATCCTCTCACACCAAGCAGCAGATGTCTTCGAATCACTCACACAAACCAGTAGGGCCACGCTTTAAAAAAATGATATATATACTCCTGAGGGCTGGGGGAAATACTGACCTTCAGAAAGTTTATAATAAAAATGTGGTGGCAGCTTGGCGCAGCTCGTAAGTTGAAGTGTTTGCTAATGGAAGGTCCCAGGTTTTACTCGTAGACGATGCTTAGTCGCTGCACCCCTGAGCAGTGACCTCCCTAAAATAAATATCCAGCTTCAGATGTATAAGTAATATATCATGTGTAAACCGTCTCCATGGATACGGGGACGTTCCATGGAAATATTCGACAAAGGTGCATTTTTTTTCCCACAACCTCGATGTCTGGTTACAATTACTCCCATGATAATTCATATGATTATATTAAAAATTAAATCATTCTAAATTATTTCATTTCGGCAAAAATTCTACTAGCTGAAAAATATTTAAAATAAGTTGTGTGTAAGAGGAAAGTTCCCCTGTTCAGAGGAGGGTAGTGGAAATGTGTACTTGGAAAAATTTTTTTGTTATGTTAAGGATAAAATATTGAATAATAACTATTCCAAGAAATACTGTGTTTTAGACAACGGTTAATACAAGAGTTCATAGACAAAAAATGCAGGGAATTTCAATACGCTGCCTTCCAAAATGACAATGTGGCATTCTTGGCTTTATTTTGTGCAAGATGTCTGAACCAATCAGCAGGCCAGTGGGCTGGTTTTCTGAGGATTCAAAAGTTCAGACCATTTAGATCCATACATGGCTGGAATCCCACGCCCCTCAAAATCACCTTTAATACAGAAACCATCTGTGACTCTTGCGATAAGGGCACTTATGATGCCATTTAGTTGTCAGCAGTGAATGAGGGTCACCAAACGAGCACCTCATGTTCACTGAAGATCCTGTAAACACCAATGATCCTCAGAGAAAGCAGATTATAGAACTTGCACAGATGGACCCATTTTCACAGATTGAAAGCCTTAGTCAGATGTGCATCTTTTGGCTGTCTACAGTCCGTATTTGGTGCAAGTACAGATGTGGTTCAGGTCACACTACACCAAGTACGTGTCAGATTTATTGTGTAATAACTTGCACATGTATCACAGCCTCTTGGCTAAAACCAGCCCATATTCTTTGGCCATGGGTCTGTACTATCTTTCTTTTTTAAATGTAGAAAAATTTCTATTGAATATAAATTCCTTACTCATGGCTTCATGAGTAAACCTATTTTTAAAGATCCTGTGCAATAAAAATCATAACAACCAAGAACCAAAGAAGTGAGTTTTTATCCTGAAAACAACCAACTATCCACTATTGTTTGTTTAGAGAACATGTGTTATCATATTGTGAGTAATATGGCTTTTGCATTTGAACCAATCAACAGTGCCTCCATTTAGAGGGCTTCCAATCAGAAGTAGATCAGAAGTGAATATCCATTACAAAATGGACCTGCCTTGTCAGAACTCGAGCACTGGCGTTTAAAGATGACACATTTTACATCAAAAGGATATTTTATTATTTTCCTGCGGAAGTAAGCATGCATCTCCATCTTGTGGCTTAACGAACGCTTTAAATGTTGGAAAAGCAAACGTCTGAATGCAGGAGGTCTGTAATTTCGGATGTATGAGAGGATGACTGGGTGCTGCTGTAATGTATGTGGGCTCAGAGCCACTGGCAGCAGCTGGGTCAGGAGGGACAGGGCATAATTCCATCATTGTGTATGTACTCTGCGGTTGGCATGGAGATGGGATGCCTACCCAGTGAGATGATGACTGACTCCTAGGGCACAAGGTGACATCATCCTGGCACGATCAGACCTGGGTCAAACACAGCTTTGAAATGGTTTAGGTTTTTAGAAGGGGGCAAAAATTTGAAAAGCAGGTCCTAACATTTTTATTTTGTTTTATTGAAACAAGTCATAAACCAAGTATTAATTACAGACATATGAATTGTAAAATAAGAATTTTGTTCTGAATATTGATGAAAATTAATCAATGTTCATTTTTTTTACAACTGTCAGCATTCTGTGGACGATTCGCCGGTGTGTAAAAGCCTCACAGAATACCACAGCGTGCCTGGATTTGTTGCGGAGTGTAAAGCCTGACCGGCAGGCACTGCAGGAGGCCTGGTTTTTGCTTTGATGCCCATCTGACCTCCATCGTGTCTGGCTGGTCTCAGCCTGGGAGCACCCAACCTGACAGGGCGGGGAATGAAGCCTGCAGCCAAGGCTTGGAATAAATGTGTGCCTTCCTCCTAGAACATCCTTCAGGCAACACAAGGTCCTGCAGACCTTCAAGAGCAGGTTCTCAAAGTGAGAAAAAGACACATCAACCTAGAAAAACAGTTTTCTGAACAACCAGCTGTAACACAGCAAATATATTTAACCAAATCAAGCGATATACTCGATCTCCTTGTATGGTAAAATATGGTTTTTGTTACATAATGGTCTTCTTGTCCAGTGTTCAGTTTTGGTTTGGTGCTTGTGCCTTTCTCATTGTGTCCTTCGTTTCTATGGTGACCCCAAGTCCTTTTTCTGCCTGGACAGGAAACATCGTTTATAATAGGAAACAGCTGCTTGGTTTTGCTGCCACTACATGTTACCGAAGGGCTATTTCCCTGGACTGGCCCTCTCTGTCTTTGCAGACTGATATTGAACAGGGATCGGCAAAACACTTCTAATTTTATAAACCACTTGATGTTCGCTTACTGCTTGTAAGGATACTTGCAAAGCTGTCATGGCCACCTGTAAGACCACACACACTACGGTAAGGGGCCTGATTTACTATGAGCTTTAACATGTGCTAAACCTTTTTGCACATGCAAAACCAATAACATGGCCAGTGATTGGTCATGGTATTTGTTTTGCCCCAATCATTTGGTTGTGTTATTAGTTTTGCATGTGCAAAAAGGTTTTTTTAGTAAATCAGGCCCTAAGAGTTAAATCATGTGTCTGCAGGTCCCCTCCTGGACAGCCAAGAGGGTGTGCTGGTTTTTACTTCTTACTCAGCATCGTGAGTTAATTGATCTATTAAAGACTTATTTCTGCGGTTAGCTCACTTTACCTGGCTTCCTGGATTTGACCAGATTGCCGAGATTCTGAGCTGAAAACAAAAACCGGCCCGGCCCTGCGGCTCTCCGGGGCCGGGAGCAGGTGACCCCCTGGTTTTAAACGGAAGGGTGACTTTGGCGTGCGCACATCAAATTCCACCGAGAATAGCACACTTTTCCCAAATTTGCCAGGGGGGCGAGTGGAAGAGCTACGGCCAAAACGGGCAATGTGCGTTGCCGGGCAACTCCCCGCATTCCTGCCCCATGAATGAATCCGGCTTCTGAGTCCTGCCCCTGCTCTGGAAAGGGCCTGCAGTGCTCCCGCCCTCTCACACCTTGTTCCTGGCAAATTCTTCGGAAATGTCATCACCTGACACGACCATGACTATATCTGCACTATATACTCCTCCATCACTCTACCCAAGCCTGCAGTCTTTTACATTTACAGGCTTTTAGCAGGCGCTAAATGCCTGTAAATATCCAGAGCGACTTACACAACGTTTTTTTTTTGTTTTTTTTTTACACAGCATTTACATTGCATCCATTTATACAGCTGGATATATACTGGAGCAATGCAGGTTAAGCACCTTGCTCAAGGGTACAACAGCAGTACCGGGGAACCTGTGACCTTTAGGTTACAAGACCAGTTCCTTACCCGTTATACTACACTTCCGCCCCTACACTCTTCTGATTCTGGCAAACTCACCGTCCCTTCTACCAGGCCTTAAGCTCTGTGGCCCCCAGGCTCTGATTGGCCCTTCCTGCAGGTCAGAGGTCAGATCAGCTGACTCTCTACATACCTTTAAGGTGAAACTAAAAACACATTTGTTTCAATGGGCCTATAATGCAGACTCATTTTTTTAAATAACGTTGTCTGAAATAAACATCACACTTCTGCATATTTCTTCATATCCCATGTTAGTTTTTCTTTTAACCATTGCATTACATTACATTACAGGCATTTAGCAGACGCTCTTATCCCGAGCGACTTACACAACTTTTACATAGCATTTTACATTGTATCCATTTTATACAGCTGGATATACACTGAAGCAATTTCGGTTAAGCACCTTGCTCAAGGGTACAACGGTAGTGCCCTACCCGGGAATCGAACCTGCGACCTTTCGGTTACAAGCCCAGTTCCTTACCCACTGTGCCACACTCCGTCCATTGCCTGTTTATGGTTATATTACTGCATTTGCAATGTTGTGCAGTGCTTTGAGCATGGGAAAAGTGCTTTATAAATAAAATGCATTATTATTATTATTATTTGTATTATTACCTCATCACAACCATCCCGTTCAAATGCACATTGGAGATGAGGCGTGTGAGCATGGGAATCAGCGAATAGAGAATGTCCAAAAAACATTTTTTTTAAAAACAGAACAAATATAATCAGAGAAAAGTTCTTTGTGCTACATGGTCTTACACAGGATCCATGGGGACTTGGGCTGGAATTTATGAGATTAGTTTGTGTCTGGGTCAGTTCAGCTTGATTCATTTAGCTAGGGAGAAATTATTTATATTCTTTTCAAGACAAAATAATTCTATCCCGCTATAGCCGTGCCAAAAGTTCCCCCTGGGGTTATCAGGAGTTCTGATAAGACCAGAGGACCATCTGCTGTGGAGCTAGCGCAGTGATCCGAGTCCACAGTGAGTTGTACGAAATGGAGAATGGTGTTTGTGTTCCATTCAGCGTATGTATTTTTTAGTTACGCCCAATATTTTTCCAGCACTTGTTTTTTATTTAATGTGGTATAAATTGACCTTGATGCCCTGTTCCACGGAAATCGGCATGCCGTCGGCTTGTCCCGATTTGACGTTAGAACAAAAGTGTAACGCTTTCATTTTTGCGAGATTGGCAGGTCGCTGTGGATGAGATCATCTGAGAAAGTTCACTTTGACATTGAGAAAGGCCAAGGGCGATTTTTAAACGACAATAAAAAATAACAAAAACTGTTATACAAATGACTAATACCGCCAGCGGGTTTCGACGTTATCTCCGACAATCTGCCACCTGTGTGTTCTTGTTAAGTCGTGTTTTGATGAAAAGCCCTAAGGGCCCTTGTGCAACGAAGTCTGACTTCTGTGTCCAACTAACCGTCCAGTCTCCTGAGAGTGACACTGCAGAGGAGGAGGGACAGCTGCACTCTTAATGGACATCACTCTTGTAATGTCAGGGCGTGGGGTGTGATTGCTGTGGCTCCTCCGCAAGGTAATACTACCGTGTACCAACATCACCGACCGAGACAAAGATGTTCTGGGGGGAGGGGGTGGAGGGAGGGAGCGGATACAATGTCTGGGCCCCTCCACAAGTCAATAGGTGACTGCCTATGTCGCCTAAGGCTAGAACCAGCTCTGTACTTGACTTCCAACTGGCGTTTTTTCCCCTAATAGAAATTCAGGTGACATCTAGTTGTAACAAACCGCCTTTTTCTTTTTGTTCACACATTATGAAACGTTAAAGCAAGAAAAGGGTACCCTGCGTTCCCCATATGTCTCATTGGCGTTTGAAGACCTGAGCAAAAGTGCGCTGCGGGTTGGGATGCTTTGTGATGACCAGGTGCATGGTTTCCCATTTCGGCGCACCCAGGATTCATGGGTAAGCATTAACTCACCTTTCGACCTTGAAGGCAGACCCTTATGCATTGTAACTGGCAGGTACGTCATCCTACAAGTTGCAGGCTGGAAGGTGATGGGCCATACCCTTACCCCACTGAGATGTCCTGCCTTGAAATTACAGTAGCATCACCAGGCAGGATAATAACAGTAACTGCTTTCATTACATAAAAGGGAAAAGCAATGATATTGGCTCAGTGTGGAAAACTGCGGTACTGTGTGCAGGTTCAGTAAGCAGAAGCTGAGAAATTAGTTTCGAGTTGGTTGATTTCACTCAGTGTGAAAAGATGAAAACAAGACAATGAAATGTAGCAACGGTCAAGATTCAGTCTAAAGTATTGTGTAACCCACCAGGGGGTTGTCACTGCAGGTTAATCTCCTTGCTATGTGACTGCAGTTTTTATTACATATGCCAGACAGTCCCACTGATTCTGAAACTATCTCTTTCCAAGAGAGAATTGGCTCTTGTGTGCAAAACCCTGCAGCCATTTTGACAAAAGAACATCATTACACAACATATTACAAAGGATATGATAAAACACAAATCTATTGGCAGAAAACTTAAGATGCAAACTTCTCCACTTTATAACTGCCTGTTTGGTCGGTTGTTATGATATTTTCCACATTGTATAGAAGAAAGGTAAACCACAAGCCTGGTAATTTAGCTGTGCATAATCTAAATATATTCAAGCAACTGATACATGTGTCTCTGTAAAGCATGTATTGTTTTAAATTTTTTTAAGGGCTAGTAAAAATATTTCTTTCAGCTGATATACACCATTCACTGTAAATAATGTGGTTTCTCTGAACTATGGAAGAAAATAAATATCAGCATGACGATGGAACTCATTACTTCTGGTATTTCCACATTTGAAATACTTCTCTGGGAACAAAAAACAATGAAAACATTGATTTATTTTTCAATCAAATTCTAAAGTCAGAGATCAATGTAGCTGGTGAAACTTCTTGGAAACATAATGACGGAAAAGGTCTCCCAAAACATGTTAATTCACTCCCTTACATCCCCTTCCTGTCCAGTTTGATTTCCCTCAAAATAGAATTGAGCCCTCTGAACTGATTAATTAATTGGTTAAATAAAAAACATTAAACAACAGTGCAGACAGCTGCAGAACTGCTATCTGTGACTATCCTGGTATGTGAATAAACAATGTACACAAACATATAGCGTAATGAGTGAACATCAGATATGAATATAAATCATGTTATGTAAATGATTTCCCCAGTTAAATAAACTTCACACATGCTCACACTTGTTAAGATCATTATCAACTTCTGGAAGAGCGTCCAGCATTCTGTCTTTCTTGAAAAGCTCTCTCTTTCTCACTTCATCCTAAAAATGAAAAAATATTTCACACTTAAAGGTCAGTCCTGATGGTTTTTAGAGCGTGCGGTTGGAATGATGGAAGAGTATCCATATAATTCTTTTCCACCCAGATATTTTTTATTAAATTCTCCCCTTGTCTCTACCAGCATCTTATTTTATAGAGGCATGCTTATGCACTAAACTTTTTCCCTATATACACATAAAATGGATATACTGTAGGCTATATACATATATACTGTATATATATATATATGTCTCCATTAGCACAGTAATACCCATTCTCCATTAGCACAGTAATACCCTTCTCCATTAGCGCAGTAATACCCTTCTCCATTAGCGCAGTAATACCATTCTCCATTAGTGCAGTAATACCATTCTCCATTAGCACAGTAATACCCTTCTCCATTAGCACTGTAATACCTGTCTCCATTAGCACAGTAATACCCATCTCCATTAGTGCAGTAATACCCATCTCCATTAGCACAGTAATACCATTCTCCATTAGCACAGTAATACCATTCTCCATTAGCGCAGTAATACCATTCTCCATTAGCACAGTAATACCGTCTCCATTAGCGCAGTAATACCATTCTCCATTAGCACTGTAATGCCTGTCTCCATTAGCACAGTAATACCCATCTCCATTAGCGCAGTAATACCATTCTCCATTAGCGCAGTAATACCCGTCCCCATTAGCGCAGTAATACCCATCTCCATTAGCACAGTAATACCCATCTCCATTAGCACAGTAATACCCTTCTCCATTAGTGCAGTAATACCCATCTCCATTAGCACAGTAATACCATTCTCCATTAGCGCAGTAATACTAATCCCCATTAGTGCAGCAATACCCATCTCCATTAGCATAGTAATACCCATCGCCATTAGCATAGTAATACCCATCTCCATTAGCACAGTGATACCCATCTCCATTAGCGCAGTAATACCATTCTCCATTAGCGCAAAGCACAGCAGGCACAATGAGGGGCTAGAACAACCGCCACCGCCTCTCTAATTTCCTGCCGCCATTATTCACTGCGGGGTCAGCCTTCCCTCCTTCTCAGCGGCGCGTGTCTAAACAGCCAGGATGACCTGATCGCCGTGGTATTTCCGTGGAGGATGACATCACCGGGCCCCGCTCCTCCGCTCCTCCCGCGGAGATAAGACAAGGAGCCCTTCAGAAGCCGCGAAAGAGGATTCCGCGGCGACGGTTGCCGCAGGTGCGGGCCGGCGTCGTCGGGGATCTGTTCCACCTGCGTTCCTTTACCCCGGCGGTGAGCCGATCGCATTGCACAGGTCTGACAGCATGAAGTAAAGGTGTGACAAAAAAAAAGGGGGGGGGGTGAACTCAGGCCTCCGGGAGCCCAGAGCGGGGAGGTGTGTGTTCTCTGTAAGTCACTGCTGATGGGGAAGGATTGTGTCACATAAATGAATGGGGAATGTGTGTGTGGGCTTTGTTGCTTTCATCCAGGCTCTAATGTGTGTGTGTGTGTGTGCGTGTGTGTGTGTCTCTTTTTGGAGACAGATAAGGTTGTGTAATCTGAAAGTGCTTATCCAGGGCAATTTACAGAGCTTCAGTTTTTACGTAATATCTATTTTTACAGCTGGATACTGAATCAATGTAGGTGAAGCACCTCACTCAAGGGCACACTAGCATTGCCCTAACTGGGAATTGAACCAGCAACCTCTTAGTAAAAAGCCCAGTTCACTAACCACTGTACCACACTGCACAGACATATAGTAGGGGAACCGGAAGCATGAGAGAAGGCAAAGCAGTCATCAGTGCATCACACTCCTTAGAGTAACAGCAATGGAAAAGTTCCTGCTGTTTCAAACTGTTGGATGTGTGGTGACAATGCCAAAAGGGCTGTGCAGTTACAGCAAGCAAAACTTGACCTTTGACCTTGCTTTAGAACCCCTTCAGGGTTCCTGTCTATAACCCTGTCTATAACCAAAATGCTATATTATGTGCTTAAAAGATTTATTTATGCTGGATTTTCTACCCTGACAATTGCGGATCTTCGGCTCTGTGTTAACATATGCACTTTCTAACCTATGGGATAACATGTGTGTCTGAGCCTATGTGCTAACAAATGCTCTTTCTAGCCTGAATGCAAAAAATATGCACCTGCAGATTTTTCCTTGATTTCTTGTGAATTTGTTCACAAATGTACCAAGAGATTAGAAGTTAGAAAACGCGATCAAGCAAGAATCACTCTGAAGATATTCCTTATAGAGCCTAGATGGGCTGAATGGTCTGCTCTTGTCATCATAAATTCTTGTGTTATTATGTTCATGCTACAAGTTCCCCCATCTTGTCACGCCTACTTTTTGGCTGAGTTTGAAAAAGGAGTATTTCATCCAACTGCCAGAATGTCACTTGCTGAGTTCTTTGTTCACACTGTTTAAGAAACTGAAGAGCTGTTGAGGTAGAAGCCAAAAGTGATGAGCTAGAGAGATCGGAATTCGAGATTGGCTACATAGGTGCATAAACTACAACTATACGGCTTGACAGTTTCACTCGAGAAGAAAAAAATAAAGAAAACACATCTCCTTTTGTTTGCTTTAGCAGTCATTTTTCACAAGCTTCCACAGACTGCTGTTTCCAACCTTAATGAGCCAGATTATTGTCTTTTTACTAAGTAATACACTGTTAGCATTTAGCTTTTGGTTGGACAGTGCCTTGTTATCCCTTCCATTTATGGAAGATAATGAGAGATCGGGTCCAGCCAATTCTTGCTTTTCATCTTGCTGTCATTGGCCCAGAACTAAAGCTCAGTTGAATTATGAGCATCATGTGTAATATGACACATATATTTTGTTCTTTGTTGGAGTGGCATCCACAGAAGTTTTTCTGGGCTAATACTAATTTGGCAAGTTTGCCCAAACATTTCTGCTGGGTTGAACTTTTTCAGAGAAGTTTGTTTATTACACAAATTAAAATGTCATTTTCCCATAAACTGTCCAAGCCAGCAAGCATACAGTACCGGCCCGCTGCCCACCGTCGGCCCACGGTCGGCAAAGCCGCAAGTCCTCCGGCTTTTCGAAAACCGTGGACACTAGTGGACAGCTAATGCAAAACAGCAGTGATGATCATTAAAAGAATGCCAAAATACATGATGGATGGTCTTGATGCTAACCCTGACCCTAACCTCCCCTAACCCTAACCTCCCCATCTCAACTCAAAGCCCAACACTAGGCTTAAAAAAACAAAAATACCTAAAAGAGATTTGAAGAATGAGCCTGTCTTAATTCGATTGTCGTTAGTCCACATGCATGGTCACCTTTACTTGACATGGATACCAGCGCCCATCACATGTTCTGATGACTCAGTGGGTTCCACTGTATGCAAACCGTCTGAAGAGAATCTTGTGCACGCTCGCTGTTAATTTTTAAGAGGTTTCTTCAAAGGTCACGTCGCCGAGAGAGAAAATGAAAAAATCATTTTTTTTCACTTTTTTTAAAAATTGGAAGTGCTTGTGACATTTAAAATGATTAATGGTAACAAATTTCGAATTTTACGAGGCTGTTTACAAAGCGTGTCTGAGATTGCTGAAATACCGATCTCCCCTGGAGTTGCCACTGACCTATCGCTCCCACGGTGAGTGATCTGCAACCCTGGCATTATGAACAGAGCTCTCCCAACAGAAGCGTTTCGCAACAATAAATCCTGATATGACCTCACCGCTAAAAAAAAAAAAAAAAGCTCCCGCCTATACTCGGTTATGACAGCGCAGTAGGCCAGGAGGGCACAATTAGGGCCAATCCTTTTTGAGATGTCACAGCAGCGTTTGTTCTTAACCGCATGGCCCGATTGGTTAATTTAATGCAAACGGCAACAAAAGGACAACAAAAGACACTCAAACAGCACGTCCTGTGGACACGTGTGAGTCTTTGGATCCAGGCAGAATTGATTAAATTTCATGAAATGTTTTTTAATAAATTCATGAGCTACGGAAGGAGGCTGGATATGGATCCTCGGTGAACACATTTCACAAAGGTCAGATGTAGGAGTGAACCAGCACTGGCGTATGCAGCTGTTTAAAAAAAAAAAAAGATTAAGCCAAGCTGGCCCTCCAGGACTGGAGTACTGCATCTCCGAAGTAGATTAGGAACTTGTTCTTGATTACACCAGTAGGTTTTGAGGGAGACAGTGAGACCCCAAATATTTTCACATGAATTAATTGCTAGGCTAGTTAGTATGCATGTGAGACCATGTCCTTGATCTTTAGATATTGTGTGAGGAATTTGGGGTACTGCGCCCGACAAAAGAGGTTTGCTTATTAAACGTGGCATTGGGACCCAGAATCAACAGGACCAGTTCCTTCGGCCATGTTGATTCAAAGACGTTCAATAAAAACCTGTGCTGGTTTTCAGAATAAGGGGGTCATAATGGTGCAAGCCCAAAAATTAGCCGCTGCACTGTTTGTGAGGAACCGCATATGGAAGGTGTTACAGTGGCCGAACCAAAGTTCAACAACAGATTAGACACCTGGTTCTAATCAAGCACAGGCTACAGTATCTACCAACTAACACAGTTTATTTGCTATGTG
Source organism: Anguilla pacifica (assembly GCA_039654925.1). NCBI lineage: Eukaryota > Metazoa > Chordata > Actinopteri > Anguilliformes > Anguillidae > Anguilla > Anguilla pacifica. The sequence continues at coordinate 8,116,772 of CM077285.1, read as the reverse complement.
TTTTATTAGTTTTTTTGTTAAATATTTATCAAATAATGTATAAATCAGGACCCAATCTTCATAGATAATGATAACATTACACGTTCTATTAAATAATCTGAAACCCAAGAAATGAAGCCAGAGTTGTACATTTTAGGCAATTGCCTTATTCCAGTCTAAATGCGTTTAATTCAGATGCTGAGCTAAAGCTCAGACGATGATGGGTTTTTTTTTTTGAGGAGATTCTTTACAGAAATACTGCTTATTTTCTGCAGAACCGTCACCCTCTGCTTACCGTAAGGAATGCTCTAATGATGCTCTTGCTCGAGGGGGGAGTGGGGGGGAGGGGCTCAGTAGCCAAAGATATCGATGAGACACCCAACACGTGCCTCTCCGGGCAGCGACATTAAAGCGTTTTTTGATGACCCCAGCCTCCCGAATACCCCAATGACTCTTCCCAGAGTGCAACGGCGCAGCTGGAGGGAGAATAAAAAACAAGCAGAGATATCTCCATCTCTCTGCGTGTGTGCCAATGCGCAAAAAACAGCAGAACTAATAGAGGAGATATATATTTGACTGCGCAGCTGATTATTTTATGATCCTCAGCCGCAAAATGTCTATGTTTTAATAGACGAAGGTAAATAAATGAAACAAATCAGTATCGCGTTATGTAACCCCCTCTTTTTTCTTCTTGCCATGAGCTTCATAAGAAATGAGTTATTAAGCAGATATTTGGATATCAGTCACATTAGTCTCTCTCTCTCATATATTTCTCTCTTCAGTCACTTCTGGGCTGTTGCGGGGGTGTTGTGTGTAGCACAGGAGGGAGATTAGTTTTTTTCTTTTCGATGATAAATTTCTGTGTTTTGCATGTATTATAAACTGATCTTTGCACTGGTGGTAGTAGTTTAATAAAATTATGTTTGTCTCTCTCTCTCTCTCTCTCTCTCTCTCTCTCTCTCTCTCTCTCTCTGTCTCTCTCTGTCTCTCTCTCTCTCTCTCGTGGTGAATGCTTGCTGTTCTGCGCTCCTGCAGTCCTAGAGCAGTCCCAACTCAGGGACAAACGCAGATGGAAAACAAATCTGGGGCTCTGAGCTGTTTGATTCTTGCGGGTCCTCTCCTGCAATTTACAGTTTTTAACAGCACTGGTCGCAAAATAGGAGAGGTAGAGAGAAAGAGAAAGAGAGAAGAAAGAGTTGGGGAGAAAGAGGGGAGAAAGACAGGGTGCATTTTACTGCTTTAACAACACAACACTTGTGATCCACATACAGTAAAATTCTATCTGAAAATTACAGAGAGACAGAGAGAGGAGAAGAGAATGGGAAAGAGATTCATATGTATTAGCAACACTTTTAAGTTTTCTTGCCTCACAACTTGCCTGTAAAGCACATTTATATTTGGAAAATGAGAGAGTGAGAGAGAAAGAGAGAGAGAGGGAAATAGAGGGAGGGAGCGAGACAGACAGAGACAGAGGAGAGAGATTATGAGGGCAGAGGTAAGTCCCAGCAGTGGTGTGTGTTGTTTATGTTGAAAGGCATTACCTCATTCTCAAACAGCTCCTGCCGAGAACGGCCAAAGAGGAGCCGCTGCCCCTCTCTCTCTCTCTCTCTCCCTCTCTCTTTCACGCTCTCTCTCCCTCTCTCTCTCTCTCCCTCCCTCTCTCTTTCACACTCTCTCTCCCTCTCTCTCTCCTTCACTTCCAGTCCCTCTCTCTCTCTATCTTTCACACTCTCTCTCTGTCTCTCTCTCTCTCTGTGTCTTTCACACTCTCTCTCTCCCTCTCTCTCTCCTTCACTTACTTCCAGTCCCTCTCTCTCTCTCTCTTTCGCACTCTCTCTCACATTCTCTTTTGGTCCCTCTCTTTCTCACTCTCTCTCTTTCTCTTTATCTCTCCTCAACTGAGCCGCACTACTTTTTCCCCTCTGTTTCATTTAGAAAGCGGGGAAGTTTTGACAGAGTTTTCAGCCCCCTTTTCCCTCTTCGTTCCTGTTTCGCACATGCTCTGACAGAGAGCTGTGACTTCACTCCACTTTTCCTTTTTTTAAAATTTTTTACACAAAACTCACCCCCCCCCCCTCCAAATCCCCCACACCCTCCCCCCTCCTCCTTCCCTCCTTTTTGTTTTTTTTCTTTCTCTCCTACACGCCGTTGTCAGGCAGCGTGCCAGAAGTTAGTCCCTCTCTCTCTCTCGCTCTCTCTGTCTCCGCTCCTCCCTGCTTATCGCGGCTCTCGGTAGCGCATTAGCAGCCCTTGGACCTTGCGGCTTGACGCGGGGAATCGCTCCTCGGTCACGTCCCGCACCGCCAGCCCCCCGACCCCCACCAGTCTGGGGCCCAGACCGACCGCGGCGTTCCCGGGAGGAGGCCGTCTTATCCCGCCCCGCGTCCGCATCCGAAAACAGAGTCTGCACCGACGCTGTCCCAGGATGAACGAGACAGAGGACAGCTGAGCTTCACCCGGGCTTTTCATTTTTTAAACATTTTTATTTTCACTCTTTTTAAAAAAAAAAAAAAAAAACCCTCTTTGGGATGTTTGCAGACAGAGAGGGAGGGGAGTGAGAAGGAGGGTTGAGAGACAGGGCAAACACTTCTGCTTGTTTGCTTTTCTGAGGGGTTTTACTGTATGGTATTACCTCAGCTTTCCAAAGCAGAAAAACTGTGATACCCCTCTAAAAAAAAAGAAATCATGTCAGAGAGCATCGTCAGGAAGATCCAGCCTTTTACCATCGGGACCAAGCTGTCGGTCCCCAACGTACCCAAATGCCCGGATTTCGAGGACGCCTTTTTACCCACGCAGAGCCTGGACAGCTGCAAGCTTCAGAACAGCCTGAACGACCAGGTGGGCCTCTACCTGGGCCAGTCCCAAATGCAGACCGACAGCCCCCAGCTCTCCCCCACAGGCGAACCCGTGACCACCAGCAAAGGCCAGACAGACGACCCCACCAAGGAGGACAACCTCAACCGGAACGGGGTCTCTCCTACGTCTTCCTCTCGGTCCATAAAGAAGATAACAATTTCGGGGAGCCTGGAGAGTCCAGGGGACACCCCAGACCTAGGGGGGGAATGTCTGGTCTCCGTGGTTACCTCAAAACCAGAGAGCATCAACATCAATAACAACAACAACAACAACAACAATTACAACATGGTCGATGCCAAGCCTGTTCCCAGGATTGTTGGAGTTAGCTGTGAGAACAGTCCCAACTCCCACCTTAAGGTAACAGTGAATATTTGTATTTTTTATTATTTCTATCACTAGTTTGAGCTATATAACATTTCAGATCTGTTTCTCTCCCCACAAAGTCTCACATAAATGAAAAGTGCATTCTGAATCATTAAAGCTTTAAAAACTTCACTTCACTTAAGCATCTGTACACCCAAGACAGACACATCTGTCACCCACTATTGTAATGGACTCTTTTGACAAAATAAAATAAACTGTCACTAATTAGCCTGGCCCTGCCTATCTGATGCTATTAGTGTAATGGGAAGTAAGCAACACTGGGTATGCCATAAACAATCCATTTCAGGATAATTTTCACTGCCAGGGTTAGGACAATGTATTTACTGCCTTGTCACATTCAGGGGAATGCCAGTAATTTGCAAGCAGGTATGCAATGCATTTTGGCAATTTCTTCAGTTTGACATGGACGTTTTTTTGTTTCTTTTTTTAAAGAAAATCTTTTTTAACAGTTAATAATAAACAACGTTGTATTAAATAGCACTTTTTTCTGCGTTTTCTCCCGAGGCTCCATTTGGTTAAAAAAAAAAAAAAACATTGACTTTACATGGAATGCAAATAGCAAATAAATACAGGACAATACTCTCCATTTCTAACCCTAAAGTGTTGTTTCCCGTTTCATTGGCGAAATAAAATTACGTCTTATGGAAACAATGAGTTGAGCAAAGTAAGCAGCAATAGTGCATAATGGATTAAACATGGCTGGGACCATCCACGGCGCGAGCAGCGGGAGAAAGAGGAGCGAGGCGTCTGTGGCGCGCGGACTCCCTCTCGCATCCCCAGCCTTTCACGCGCGATTGGATTCCAGGTGGTAGCATTTTTCATTGTTCGCTGCTAGACTCATGTAATTGTAAATCCGCGTGTGGCGCTCTAATTCGTTGCTTGTTCAAAATTATCACCAGGATGAACCCCGTTGATAAAGCGTGCAGATGGATCTTCCTCGGCAAAAGGTTGTCCGTCCCGTTAATCGCTTTCACGTGAAGCCGCCAGGCAAACACCGTGCGCTTCTCGTTGTTCACACAGCCCAGAGCGGTTGTCAGAATAGTCTGTCCGGAGTGCCCGCAACAGAGAACAAGCAGTATTTCCTACGTTCATCACTCCTTATTGATAATTGTCTAAGCAAAAAAAAAAAAAAAAATAGAACTCTTTCTGGGCTCTTTTTTGGGTCGTAGTTGCACGTATAAACGTGTTGTGTAACTGTACGTTTAATTGAAACTTAGATCTGCTATGAAAAGAAATGCATTTTTACACATTAGCCTACATTAGTATACAGCGCAGAAAAAAATCCGCAATAAAAACAGATTTTCATTTTTTTGTTTTTATTTGAGATATTTGAAACTAAAACTTTGTTGAATGTATTTCCTATTAAGTGGAAATCCCACTTGTCGATTTTTACAAGGATTCTAGGGTAGCTTGTTTTCATTAGACAGCTTTTCACACACATTGACATGCATACAAACACACACAGTGCCATGCTGGGTGGTTAGTGCAGCATCTAAACACGTTTCCTGTGCGATCTGGAAATTAGTCATGTTTGAAAATTAGTTCAATATGCTTTGAATTTTATTCATTTATATATTTATTTTTGCAAGAAAGCGTGTTAATTGGAGTGCCACAACGCAAGTTTGGTCGAAGGGTTGCGTCCCTAAATATGTTCTTCCCTGCAGTCCACGCATTCTCGATGGCTCTTTAGAGCGGTAATAAATGAACACACTTTTTAACACAGGCGCGCGGAACATCTGCCTGCTGCTGAACCGCGGAAGATTATCCGACAGCGTTGCAATTATTCCCACCGTTTCCAACGATGAGGTCATCGCAAGAGCTTTCATTATGCAAGACAAGGCCACATTTGATGCGAGCTGGCTATATCCAGTTACGCCGTGTCATCCTGCGCGAGTCAGTTTCATAATTAATAAGTTTTCAATAATAATAGCCATTCTATGCTGCAGAGCACATCTGTGTGGGGGAGAGATGAATTGAATGTCTGTAATCAGCTCCTTCCTGTCTGCTTACACGCTTGGTGACTGAATCAATCCAGACACTTCTCATTGTTACTGAATTCACCCCTTTGACTTATATATGCATTTTCCCGTCAGTGAAATGATAAATGTGCATAGAAAAATAGCTTCCTCCAGATTTCATATATAGAACACTGTAAAAAGTTTGTGAACTGAGAATAATTTATGAATTGTACATCGTTCATGAAATAATTAATTTATGTAGTTTTTATAAAATGTGTTACATTCTTTAGTTTCAATATTGATACGTTGTGTGTATTTAGAGCATAAGTCTTACATAAAAAATTGCAAGACTTTTTAATCGAAATGAGTTTTAATCTAATTTGGCATTATATCTGTTAAATTTTATGTTATTATGTAGGTTTTGCTCAGAAAAGACATCACTGCAGAGGAAAAAAGAAAGGACATAGAAGAAGGACCAGAATTAAAAGATTTTGGGGACACGACCACTTCCATTTGTAAGGTATTTATTCTGCCCTCCCTTATCGCATCAAATGTATTCACTGTTTTGACTGTATGGTCCCTAATGGGGCATTCTATCTTTGCTTTGTCCCTTTGTTATAAAAATGTGTGCAAGTGCACAACAAGTTTTTCCACTGCAAAATAATTCATATAAACCTTTTTGAAGCTGTTGAATTATTTAGTGTATTGTTTTGCCAATTATCTATGCCTAAAATGTGGTCCTTCGAGTTCAGAAAAAAATCCTATTGCAGCTAGATTGAAATAAGCCCTTTATCCACATTTGTCCAGACTGTCTTTTTGTAATTATAGAGTGGCCACTGAGTTAATGCCTGATGTAAAAATGAAAAGACAAACGAGGATCAGATCAAGTTTTCGTTTGGTTGTTTCGTGTTGGGTCAGCTCTGGATTCGGCCCAACGCAAATGCGGAAATATTTTGGCCAAATATGAACACACTGCGTTTCGAGCCAAGAAAGCTTCTCATGGAAAGTCTAGTGTTGCCAGTGGCTGTAAACTGGGGCCAGTGCTGTGGTGCCACCATTCAGTGGACTGCTTTGTACTTCCAGAAGGTTCTGGAAGACTGATTTCATCTCCCAGAAGTCTCCTTCTGTCTGTAGGGGTGCCACATGCCCGGTTTTTGACCAGAACGTCAGTTTTTCTAATTATTGTGGTCCCGATCACACAAATCACACCGATCACACACACCCCACAGCAGCACCCCCCCACCCCCCGACTATCATCAGTCCCAAACCTGCACACTGTCTGATTTCTTTTTTTTACAAATTTTCAATCTGGCAACCCTATTTGTCAGCACTGAAGGGGTTTCTGCTCACAGATACTGTAGACCCACCGGATGCTCGGCTGCACATTCTTAACATCGAGAGTTCTGCCTCTCTCTGCCATTGAAGCGGAAACCATCCCATGATGCAACCATAGGAAAATTTATTAACAGGCGTGACCAGGCACAGTACTGTGGAAATGGATGCTATGTCCTGCAACGCTACGTCAGAAACTCCAGTTACCTGCCAGAGCCTCCTGTAGTTAAGAAGCAGAGAGGCCAGAACTGACACAGGAGTTGAGTATCTAGTGAGTGTGAAGAATCTGTGGTTGAGCTTTTTGACTGCGTGGATGAAAGGCACCATATCTCGCTGGCTCTTGACCCACCCAAGAAACCATCAGGTATAATAGATACTACACTGATGTTGGTCACGACACAGCAACATACTCAGTGTTAAATCAACTCTTACAGAGTACATGTTGTCCCTATTGGACTCATATGTGTTCTGTGAGAGTTGAATTATCGCTGGACGTTTTACTTCTTTTTACTCTTGTGACAGGTGTGCTAATGAGTCCATCAGTGTTCCAGTGGTAGTTAATTTTGAAAACTTTCTCTCAGGCCACTTATTCCACATAATTCTGCCAGTTAGGCACGTGGGACCCTCTCTGGAGGTTTAGTGGGGACGTGAAAACCGTATAAATACGTCAAAATGACCTCGAGGAATCCTAGCAGGCAAATGTGAGGCCAGACAGCTCGCATGCATCTGAGCCCTGAAAAGCACCCGAGTGATTTGTGAGCTGGCGAACCTTTTCGCTTCGGAAGCTTTGAGTTTTTGGAAAGGTTCCGGTGTCTTCCAGGTAGGCTCGGCATCTGTGGGTATGATGTCATTTTAGGACCTGTTTTATTTATTTCCTTTCCTCCCCTGATAAAGGTCTTGTTTACAAAATTTTCTTGAAAATTTCAGAAAATGCATAGAAGTCTTTCTGCTTATATCCACCCTCATTAGACTTTTAGATACAGCCACGAATCACTGTGTGTGTGTGTGCGTGTATGTGTGCACGCGTCTTTTAGATACACCCATGAATCGCTGTGTGTGTGCGTGTGCATGTGTGTGCGTGTATGTGTGTGTGTGCATGCGTATGCGTGTGTGCATGTGTGTGCATGCTTGTGTGTGTGTGGTGTGTGTGTGTATGTGCATGCCTGTGTGTGTGTGTGCACGTGCGTGTGCGTGCGTGCATGTGCGCGAGTTCAGCTATAGCCAGCTGTGTATATGATAATGGTCTCTTGGAATTTAGGAAGTGATGTCATGTCCATGGCCGCCAAAGCCTAACTGGCCAATTATTTTAAGTCCTGAATGCAGTTACACAGAAATAAAAGAAGTCCAGCAGTGTGGTTTTTGTGGAGGTCCAGGGCTAATTTAGCACAAATAAGTGCTGAACTTTGATCTCATTTACTGGTAATTTAGCCAATCATAGTGTTGTGCCAGGACGCTCGCATGATACAGACAGCATTTCTTTCTTCGTATTGGCTGCTCGGTGAACTGCCGTCTGAACTCAAGGTTTCACTGGCTCTGAGGTTTGAGGCATTCGTTCGGGCCACCCCTCAGAGAGAGTGATGTGTTCCTTCCTCGTGGAAAACAGGGGGTCGGGGAGTACGCATGTGTATGTTAGAAACCCCTGAGGGATTCAAAAGGAAGCCAGTGATACCCCATTGCAGTACCTGCGAGTCAAAGTAAACTGTGGCGGGGAAAAAAAAGCTGGGAAATGGTTGTTTAACGTGTTCCTGTTTTCTTCACCCTTTGAAATAACTTTGAAATAACCATTTTCCGTACAATACTAAAAGTTCAGTCGTTACTGGAACTAATGAAGAGCCTCGTGTGGTAGTAACAGGTAGAACGCTTGCTCAGCCAAATGTGTTGCATTGGATTTCATTTTATTTTGTTTGATTAAAAATGTGCATTGTATAAAAGATTGCATGCAAATTTGAGGCCAGAGGAAAGCATTTTAAAGCAATACTGAAAACACTTACTTCTAGTGTGGTTCTCCATGGAGAAAAATACATCAATACAGAACTGAAAACCCTAAACGCTAACTCAGGTTACACACTGGGTTCCCAAGGCACTGTCATTGTACCCTTGAGGAAGGTACTTACCCTGAACTATTTCCATAAATGTCCAGTTTAAATGTCCGGAGAAATGTAAAATGTAAAAATGCGACCTGTATAAGTCACTCTGAACAGCAGCATCTGCTAAATTTAGGTGTTTTCTCTCTCTCTCTCTCTCTCTCTCTCTCTCTCTCTCGTTCTCTCACACAGACACACACATACACACACACACTGCTCAGAAGAGTCAGAAATTTCTTGTGGGTGCCCACAGTGGAGATGATGTCATTCACACATTTAAAGACGTTGTTATTTATGCCCCAGTAATTCGCTCCACATGCTATGTTTTTATTTGTTTGTTTTTGATCATCATTTTTACATCAACATCGTTTTATTCTCAGAATGTCCACGGGAGTAGCAGACTGATTAACCGTGTGTAGTGTGAGCACATCAAACTCTTCAGATCTTAAACGTTCATCAGGGAAGGGGGGGGGGGTTGCACATTTTGCGCTAAAGATCAGAGTTAATCAAATTTCACACTGACATGACACAACCCGCTGCAGAAACACGTTCTTCAAATGGAAACTCCCCAAAATGTTCCTTCCCCCAAATTACTCCTGAATATTTTGGGACAAATGATCTGGGCCCATGTTCATAAAGCATCTCAAAAAACTAATCATAGAAAAGCGCTCCAACTTTCAAATGCTTTATAAATACGTGTCCTGATCATCATACCTCTTGTTAATAATAATAATAATAATAATAATAATAATAATAATAATAATAATAATAATAATAATAATTATTATTATTATTATTATTATTGCATTTATATAGCACTTTTCTCACACTCAAAGCGCTTTACAATGATGAGGGGGAAACTCGCCCAATATCTCCCATTCAAGTACTAACCAAGCTCATACTGGCTAAGCTTCAGCCATTCGGCAGGAGCCGGGCGCATGGTGGTGTCATTGGAAAAACTCCTTGTGGACGACATTGCTAATCCATTGAAACTCCAGCAATTAGAATTCGGAATACTCAAGCTCCTCACACAAAGCCTGTCATGGGTAACTGAAGGACACATCTGAAAGTGAGAACTCGGACACTGAACCTGTGTTTTTTTTTGTTTTTTTTGGACAGACGTCTCCGCCCAGAGTCCCGTCGCCGATGAAAGACCTGCTGTCGAAAGACCGCCCGCCCTGTGGAACCTCGGAGGCTCCGCCCAGCTCACGGCTCATCCCTGCCAACGCCGACTGCAGCTACACCCAATGCAACACCCTCTTCAACAGGGAGGTCCAGCAGGTATTGATTGACATCACTTTCGGCCAATTAGAAGCCAGCACTGCAATTAAACTTTCATTTCCCCAGCCTTGGTCCTGGGGAGCTGCAGTGCATTCTGGTTTTTGTTGTTTACTCAGCACTAAATTGATCAGTTAAGGCAATTTATTGCATGGCTTACTCACCTCACCTGAGTTTCTTGGGTTTGAACTGGTTGCTAATTTCAAGGGTGAAAACAAAATCCAGCGCATCACGCAGCTCTCCAAGACCAGGGTTAGGTAATGAAACAATATATCTTTTGGTACACCCCTGTCAAATGTTCCTTGAAGGCGAGAGTAAAATATAGCTTTTAAACATTTATGGATGCCAGATTGTTTTATGGACAAATATACTGACTATAAAGTGCATGAGTGCATCTCATAATTTGATGTTTGTGGTACGATAGATGGATGCATAATGGTACATTTGTTTTCATTTATGATTATTTGTGCACAGAATCACAAACTGTACCTTTGAAGATTATGATGTAAATAGGAGTTGTAATAGGAAACACATACAGTCTCTGAGCATCCAGCTGGCAGCCTATCCAGTAGCTTGCATCAGCTCCCTTTGACTGCGAATGAGTCATTCACTTTAACCCTTTGAAGGGAAGGTTTTTTGGAATGTTTTTGGAAAGTCGGTGTTCTAGAACTCCATTGCTTTCAGCAACCGGTAGTGATTGCTACATCAGCATTAGAATGTTCGGTTAAGAACATTCTAATCACATATTTGTGACCTCGCGCGTTAAAGGTTTGAAGTGTACCAGGCTGAGGTAAAGAACAGACCTCGCTGCTTGTGCACCGCGAATCGGAGACGAAGCGCCTTTCTGCACTTCTGCCCCAAAACTGGAAGTGGGGAGACAGCCGTTCCGCGAAAAGCAGCCGGGCTCCGCTTCGAGTCCGCGACAAACGCGGAGAGACGTGTGAGGAAACAGGCCGTGCGCCTTCCCTGGCCCAAGGCAGGAAGGGCTTCTTCGTTTTTTTTAACGCTTTTTTTTTTTAAAAAAAAAAAAAGAAAAATTCACACTGAGCATGTAGGCAGCACAGGGGTGTGGGAGGGGAGGGGAAGGGAAGGGAACAGCCACAAGAGAAGCAATTATTTGGGGGTGAGGTCATTGTTTGGCTCATTCTCCGCACGCCGCTGGCCCACAGGGGCCAGCCTGGGGCCGCACAGAGCTCACGTTATCTCATCACCAGCGGTCTGACTTCAGCCTACCGGCGTGGAGTCTGTCAGTCAGGATGGAGTGATTTTCCTCTCTCTCTCTCTCTCTCCTTGCTTATTTCTCCCTCTTTCTCGCTCCCTACTTCTCTCTGTTTCTCTCTCATTTTTTCTTTCTCTCTCTCATTCTCTCTCTCTCTCTCTCTCTCTCTCTCCTTACTTCTCTGTTTCTCTCTCATTCTTTCTCACTCTCTCTCTCTCATTTCCCCGACTGATGGATTGAGTGAGACCAAACGTTTTATGTTAGCAGTTTATAAAATAAGTGCAGCCGCCCTTCAGCAGTGCGGACTTTCAGTGCAGGCTGAAAGAGCCGTCTTATGGTGCACTGTGCTAATCGCGCTAAACAGTGCATGGGGAACCATTCTGCATTGAGTGGGGGTGTGTGTACCCCGGCTAGCAAACAGCGCCTGCAAACTGCCCGTGAGTCTGAGCAGCTGTAAGGTCCAGCCGTGTTTTGGGAATCGCCATGACAGCGTTCCGCCACTGCAAACTTTTCCGGTCAGGCCCCTCCTTTGGTAATCGGTCATTTTTTAATCCCCCCCCCCCCCCCCCCACCCCCCGCCCGGGCAGTTTTGGTTACACCACTTGGATGCTATTTTCCTTTTGGTTTCTAATGGACTTATCCCCCCCCCCCACCACCCCCTACCACCCCCTACTTTGGGAACCACTGCATTAGCGGACAGCTGATGTGGAGCAGTGGAGATGAGTATCAGCTTTAAAATGAACACAGAACTGCCTGTGGACGGTCCTGTCGCTAACAGACCACTGCAGAGCTGAACTGTAAAATGGCGGCGGGCCGGTGGCCATGACGATGACGGTCCAATAGAAACCTGCTTTTCCAGGACGTGTATTGAGTTAAGTGGGAAGTAAAGGTGCTTTCGCACTCCAAATTCCTTGGAGACCGAAGGATGCCCCCCATATTTCCTTAAACCATTCCGAATAATCATAAACGACTCGCGCGCTTCATCTCTGGCGGGAATCTCTTGAGCCATTTACGCTTATTCGGGATCCATCTCTTCATCCGAGCAACCAGGTGTGCACTCCTAACCTCCGCTGTCTTTACTTCAATCCCACAATGCCTCGGCGATGACTCACTGAGTCGCTTCTGCGGCGCCAGCCATTTACTGGATCTGCAACCGATAATGTCACTGCGGTGAATCATAAGTGCTCTCTGCGCGGCTCCAGCTCTTGCAGCTGATGGACTTGAAGGATTCATCTGTTCTGCATTGTGTTTGATAAAACCTTTTTTTAAATTTTTTTTTGTTTGACTTCCACGCAAGAAATCCCGAGCGTCGCCCTCAGCAGGATATCTGATGCGCGTCCTCTTTGCTCGGCCTTGTGGGTCATACAATAAGGGGAACTCTAGATTTCGTTTTGGAACACCGCCATTGTAGAAAGGGACTTTATTGCTCCAAATGAGAATTCTGAACATGTCCCTCGTGTAAATTATTGACCCAGTGTGGAGCCAGGTTATGAACTTGTATAGTTGGTGGGTGGGTATGTCAGTGTGCAGAACATCATAAAATCATGAAAGAATGTAATGTGGAGCGTTTTTCAAACCCCGCAGATTGCAACTTCTCATTTAGGCTCAGTAGTTTTAATTTTTCATGTGTGCATTTATTTATTTATTTATTTATTTTACACATTTCAGTCTGCCATTACGACAAGCTCATGGAAAATGGATGTGCTGATGGAAATCCGTGGGAAAAGTTTTATAGCGCAACTTCTGTTTTTTTTTATATATAGTGCACATCCTGGGAAAGTAAGTAAGCTTGATGAAGACAGACCTTGCACTCTGATACACAATGTAAGCCCTAACTCTATACTTAACACAGGATGGCAGGAACCATAGCGATGTAGCGAGATTCAGTGACTCCAGACATTCCACGTAAGGTGTGCAGTATTTTTTAAACGAGCCCATTGTTTCAGAAGGGCCGGGGAAACAATGGCATTTGGAGCTTTTACTACATGGTTGTTATGACGGCGATCAGCACCATTGTAAGGTGAGCCTGTGTGGAGAGATTGGAGAGGCCTGTGTATGTTTACTTAAAAAAAAAAAAAAAACATCAACAGATGTTATTGACATTACTGGCAGGTTTCTGGACAGGTTTTTAAAAATAAGGTCATGTTCACAGTAGTGTGCTGTTGTGAAACATTGCATGGGGTGGAGTGTCATTTCTGTTTTTAAAGAAAATTGTGAATTTTGTTGTCTGGCTTTTCTGTGATTATTGGTGTTCAACCACCCACGATATTGCTGTACTTCCTGAAATAAACCTTTTTGGAAAACGTTGTTGAATTTGTTAACTGGCGACAAGAGCCATTTTTTATGTCAAGACACACAACAAAGCTCATATGATGTTGAAAAGTGGCTAAAAATACAGTGAAAGGGGAAAAATGCGAACCCGGTCAGCCAAGGTGAGCAAATTGACTGGGCTGAATATACACATTGAGGCAATATCAGAAGATAAATTGACCAATAGGGGGAAGGCGACCTTGTCATCAGGTGAAAAACCAACAGCCAACCGCAAATCAAACGTTAACAAGGAAGATTTGTGACCTCATAAATTGTTGACCAACCAGATGATCCCCAGAAATTGAATTATTTATAATGGCGATATCAAAACATCAGAGATACTGGAAATTTGATTGACTCTGCAGAGTGCCCAGTTTAACCAGAAGAGTACGAAGGCACGATGGAAGTCCGTACAAGGCTAACTAGCGACGGCGCGGATATTAGCGGTAGCATTCCACGTGAAGCCAGTTTCCTCTGTTCTTGCTCACCTCTGAAAGGGTCACCTCCTTCTTTTCTTCTCCTCCATCTTGTCAAACCCGGAAGCTTATTAGCATGTAGCTGTGGCCTATCTACAAAACTTGGGCCCACTTCGTTCTTTACTGCTTCCCCCCAAGCTGTTTTGGTTAACGTCTGTGTGTATAAACGGTTAATAGCGACTATGCCCGTTACCCTTAAAGGTCTCTGCTAAGTATACGAGTGATGTAATGGACTGGAATATTAAAAACATAACAACCTATGAAGCCGCCACGATCAGAACGGGACATTGAGCTCGTCCAGGCATGTCAGATCTTTCGTCAGAAAATGACTTGTTAATGACACACTAATCTCGCTGTCACTCCTCTCACACTCAACGTTGACATGAAGCTAAGTTCTCAGGGAGTTCACGCTTGGAGGAAATCCAGTTCTTTGCTACCTTCGGTCGCCTTTCACTTATGTAATTGTCTGCTTTGATATTTTTAGTCTTGAAGGCTTGGGTGCACAGCCAAATTTTCTTTATAGCACATTTTCAGACAAAGATACATTAACTCTTTGAAGAATAGGCTTTTCGGAATGCCAAAAGGTCAGTGTTCTGGAACTCCATTTCTTTCAATTACCAGTGGTGATTGTTACATCAGCATCAGAATGTTTAGATAAGAACATTCTAATCCCATATTTGGGATCTCATACCTTAAAGGGTTAAGTTAAATAGCATGTTGTGGCAGAAACCCAAAGAAATAAACTTCAATATAACTGTCACACAATTTTATGATATATAATATTTTGATTCTTGAATGGAACTTTAAAAAGGTCACATTGTCCATATTTTTGTTGTTGCATCGCTTTTTGTAAAAGAGACACGTTGCATGTGTTTGTTTTGCAAGAATCATTTTTAAAATTTACTTGCATAATGTTGTGAGCGTGACAGTCAATGAAATTTATTCAAACTTTTTTTTATTTATTAAAAAGAACAAAAAAAAGAAAAAGGTTATGTAATGCTTCCCTAAATGTAGTACTGCAGGAGCCAAAACCCATTAGAGTCAGAATGTTGGCTCAGTTCTCCTCTGAGTTAAAGACCATGTACAATGTTTGTACCAAAAGAAAGGAGAAAGAAATATATATATATACACATATACATATGTGGGTGTGATTTGTGTGAGTTTTGCCACCTGTACTTCGTCCTTTTCGTGCAGCGAAGGCCAGAAACGAGTTTGAAAAGAAGCAGTTGTGTGTATTAGCCTCAGTGCACTTGCCAAAAAAAGCCTTAACCCTTCAAAGTGTACATTAAAATGGTTTTGAAAAATGGGAACGAGTTTTGAACTAACATGTTTCCGAGAGTGTTACTTCTTTTTTTTTTAAATCCTCAGAAAACAGATGATAGATTACGCTGTCCAGGATTTTGGCCTTTTTGGCTCTTGGCAGAAGAAATTACGACGCAAGCTTACGGTTCGCACGTAGCATGCTCGAAAAAAAAAGGCCTGGTGTATGTTTAACCTTTCTCACATTCTGCAAAAGGCATATTCCACGCTGTTTAGGCAATTAAATATTTCCAGAGGACAGTCTAAGGCTGAAAGAAACACAGGAAGGTTTCTTTCTTGACCTCTTAACTGGACTGAAATGTTGCAGTGTCGTTAAAAATACGGCATTGATGAAAAAAAATAATGGAGAGTTTCCAGCTTTAGAGTCAAAAAGTGAAAGAGAAATAGTCACACTTGGTCTGCCTGTTAGATGCTTGGAATTTGCTTCAGACAGCCTGTCTTGCTTACTCCGCAGGAGCTGGCAGATGTTGTCATGTATATGTCATGTAAGTTCCACCGGCTGTTGTTAACAAAATGCTATGTTTATTTATTCAAGTTGGCTTTTGGAAAAGTATTGCATGACCCAGTCATTTGGTTCTACGATATTCGAGGTCTTGGTGCCAATAGCATTAGATGGACTATGTTTATTGGAATATTCCTGCTTGGATGGAGAGCCTTGTAGCACAGTGCACTATGTTGGATGTGCATCATTGTTTTTACATTTAACTACATTACTGGATTTTGGCAGACGCCGTTACCCTGAGTGAATTACAATGAAAATACAAAATACAATACAAAATCAGGGTTAAAGTAAACAGTAACCCTAGAAGTGGGAGGTAAATACTCTGAAACCGCAAATGTGAAGAGCTAGGATCGACTGGAAAGTAGATAAGCCTGTAAGGGAAAATACAAGAGGGTCACACAATAGCGAGATGTGCAGCTTAGCAAAATAACAAGATCGCAATGCAGAAAATATCAATACCAATCAATCCATCCATCCTTTTTCTAACTGCTTAGTCCAAGTCAGGGATGCAGTGGGAACAGGGCAAGTAGAGCAGCCCAGACGTCCCTCTCCCACAGCGAGTTCCTCCAACCCATCCTAGGGGATCCCCAGGCCATCACAGCCCAACCGGGAGATGTAATCTGTCCAGGATGTCCTAGGTCTGCCCCTGGGTCTCCTCCCAGCTGGACGTGCCTGGAACGCCTCCAAAGGGAGGCGCCCAGGGGGCATCCTTATCAAGAGCCCGAACCTCCTCAACCGACTCCCCTGGATGCGGAGGAGCAGCGGCTAAGCCGAAGCGTGCTCTGCGGGAGCGTGATTCATCACGGCTGTTTCCGCTGCCCGTTCACCTGTTGTCTCCTCCCCCCCCTCTGTCAGGCTGAAGCCTGGATCAAAGGTAAACTGCAGGACCTGAAGGACGGCTGGGACGTCCAGCGCTCCCCCCTCCAGGACTGGGGGGAGGTCTCGCAGACCCTCCAGAGAGACCTGAAGGATTTTGAGAACACCCTCATACAGCTTAACCAGGTGAGGCTGCTGTTCCCATGTGTTGGGACCCACTGGAGGGTCCTAGTTCTGAAGGGTCATGAGCAGTCTAGTCAAGCTCATAATACTGTAAGGTTATGAGCAGCCAAATCAGGCTCATAGTGCCTTATGGTTATGAGCAACCTGGTCAGGCTCATAGAACCATAAGGTTATGAGTATCCTGGTGTGTCTCATAGTACTGCAAGGTTATGAGCAGCCTGGTCGGGCTCATGGTACCCTATGGTTATGAGTAGCCAAGTAAGGCTCATAGTACCGAAAGTTATGAATTGTCAGGTCAGGCTCATAGGTTTTGAACCTGGAAAGTAAGGCTGGGGAAACCAGCCACCAATATCAAATTTATCACATTAGCTTCGCAGCTGTGCATGAGTCAACGGGGTGTCGTAATGCTCTTCTCAGAGCGAAGTGAGTGTATTATTTGGGGCTTTTTTCGCAAGCCGACAAAACCGTAGCCTTAGTTATAAGCTCCATAGCACACCAGGCATGTGTTTGTTTAAAAGCAAGCGATGCATGGCAACAACAATGAGAACACCTAGAAATCTCATCTTTTCCCCTCTTCATTCAGCTGCGGGCCGCTCGGTGCAAAATCAGACAGCTGTCCTCGTTTTTTTGTCCCCCCCCCCCCCCCCCTCCCCCCGCCCTTCGTAGAAATGACGCTAGCTTTTTGCAGCTTCCCAGGTTCCATGGAGAAAACGTCAGGACTGTGTGTATTCCTCACCTCCCAACGGGGTCTTTTGGAAAGAGCACATTGGCCATAATTAACCTTCTGTGACACTGGGGCCTGACGCGAATCTACAATATTTTTGTTTTCATTCTGCCGTCCGTCCATCAAGCAGTATTCGTAATGCGTCTTGGTTCGAGCAGGAGTGCTGGTCTAGGATCAGGTTCCTCTTGTCCAGCGGTGTCCAGTTTTCTGTGGAAAGGGCCGGTGTGGGCAAAGACGATCATGACGTGATTGACGACCATGATTTGCTGTTTATTCGACTCGGATGTCATAGTGCTGAGCTGAAACAAAAAAACTGCACCTACAGTGGACCTAGCCTTAATCCACTATGAGATGAAAGGTCAAAACTAATCCAAAATCAGCCCTGCTTACTGTGAATCCTGGGCCCATGTTTATAAAGCAGGGCTGTCCAAAGCTGTTCCTGGAGATCTACCATCCTGTAGGTTTTCATTCCAATCCCATGAAAATTTGGTACACCTGATTCTACTAATTAGCAGCTCAGCAAGGTCTCTAGCTGTTGAGTGAGGTGTGTGTTGTTAGGGTTGGAGTCCACATCCTAATCTTATATATTTTTCTCACATCCTATCTTGAGATGGGGGAGCAACTTGTCTGTGCGCAGAACCCAAACTCGGACCTGGTGAAGAAGCAGCTCAGTCGGCTCGAAGACCAGTGGCATTCCCTCAAGCAGATGGCGGCCAATCAGTCGAAGGCACTGGGTGGGGCCAGGAATCTGCAGCAGTTCAACAGGAAAGCTGATAGGCTGGAGACCTGGATAAAGGAGAAGGTAAGCGCCGCCCCTCCACAGGGAGCCAATGCACCACTATCAACTTTTGCTGTGTCCGAGGTCAAAGTCTTTCGGCCAAATTCTTTTTCCCAAGCTCTCATGTTATAGACTGCACCCCACTATATTTTGCTATATACTATATACCTATATATAGTGGTATATTCCACTATATACCTCACTCTATTTCGCATCTTGAATGCTTGCTACAAGAGATGACATCACTATGTGACAACATTCTCCATTATAGGAGAGGCAATTAGCTCCCTTAGCTGAAGACCTTCATCTTTATCCCAGCGGGATAATTGTGTCTCTTGTGGTACGGAGCAACTGACAAAGGTCATAGTTTCCAAACCCGCAGGAGACCTGAGTCCATTATTCTAATGAAGGCTAGCTGTGCACAGGAACTCACAGGAACTCACTTTCGTTTGCGTCAGCAGGAAGAGGAGCGGTCGCTGGCGGGGGTTCTCGGGGAGAACGTCGACAAAATTCAGCTGACACGGAGAATCCTGGATCTGAAAGAGGTGAGCATCATAAAAAAGAGGGAAAGACAAACACCGGAAAGTTCTGTCTTGAGTGCCCTTGTTTCATTTAACTGTCTCTCCTTATGTCTCGCACTGTTATGGACGTTATCCGGAGGAAGCCAAGTTGGCATTCAGAGTGGCCTTCAGACATTTGTTTGACCTTACAACTACTTTATCTTTTCAACAGCAACAATCTCGACCGTAAGCATGAAGGCCGTTAAATAAAAAGGATAAAACATATAGGACAGTTTAAAAGAAATAATAAGACAAGCTAGTTATGAGCTCTGGGGGCTTACAAGTACAATGCAAAAGGGATCTCTTGACAATTGATGCAAGAGTTTGAGAGAATTCATTTCAGGAATGCAAACAAGCTCTTGAAGTGGATAAGAGGGAATTCACAAGGGCCCTGTTTACCCAAACCCTCCTCTAACACAGGAAATGTACCCAGAACGCAGCTACAATGATGCCTTTCTCTTGTGATTATCCTTCAGGACGAGCAACAGTACCAGACCCTCCATGAAGAAATCAACCACCTGGCACTGAAGCTGGAGAAGCAGGGAAAGATGGAAGGAAAGAACATCTCCGTCAGAAGGAAGCACATCAACAAAATGTACGCCGTGCCAGACACTCATTAGCAGAGCTCTTGGGGGTGGGGGTGGGGGTGGGTGGCAGGGCTAGGTTGGCAGATTAACTGCAATGGACGAGCACAGTTAAATAATTTGTATGTTTTTGATCATCCAAAATTGTACTTGTGCAGTACTGGTTGCTTACCGGGGCGTGTGGATTGTCGACCGGGGTGGGGTTACATTTGGGACTGGGGGGGGGGGGGGGGGTGGGGGGGTTGCGGATTGCGTCCGTATATTGGACTGAATCATGCAGTGACCTGGTTTCCATGACAGCAGGCTTTGGTGTGTGTACAGGTGGCTGAAGGTCCAGTCACTTTTGAAGGACTACCATGAAAACCTCCAGCTAGCTCTAGAAGTTTCCTCCTTCTACCAGCAAGCAGACAACCTCATCTCTGCTATCAACCACAAGGTGAAAATATAAACCTCTTGCTAATATGTCTTATAAGAATGTCTTATAAGAATGTACCAATTATATCCCATCCAGCAAACATACTGTGACCCCCTAGCAGTTTGCCATCACCACAGCAGATGACGGCCCGCCAGTGTCTGGGAAATCAGCAACTGCAGTGGCCCACTAGTGGCCATTTTATAAAAGACGTGGGTCTCCAGATGTGGGTCAGCTGCAGTCAGCTGTTAAAATGATGCGAAATGGATGGCGAACGTCCTTGTCGCTAGCGGACTGACGTAGCGCCGGCTTGCAGAGCACTGGCGGGCCGACAGCTGGCTCTGACGGAGGTCCGATAGGTGTTTGCTTTCTGGCAATTCTCTTTTTATGAGATATTTAAAACCCAGAAAAGGCGACTGGTTGGATGTAACAAGCGCTTATAAATCAGCATTACGAGGGTGATTTATTTTGGGCGTTCTTGGTATGTGCTCTCTTAAAAAAATTTTCCCTTCGGTTCACTTTCAAATACTTACGGACATTTTTTTCTTCTTTTTTTTACACGACCGTGTACACAACAACATTAAATAAGATTTGGACGCAGTTCCTGTGACTTCTTTGGTGATTCACTTCCTCCATTTTGTTCCTTTTAGAAGAAAAGTGCTCCCTGGACAAATGAGCAAGAGAACTGTGGAGACAGAGAAATCAGGGAGATAGCCGGCCAGATCGCGGTGAGCAACAGTAACGCAACTGAACAACTTTAATCCCTTTATTTAAACTTTTTTTTTAAAACAAATTTTATTGTTAGTTGTGTTTGGGAGCAACGTCTCATCAACCTAACTTCGGTTGACAGAATGAAAAAGTAAGCAAATGATCTAAGGACTGCGTTTTAGAAAGTGTTCCTATTAATGTAATAATAGCTGGTTCTGTCTAGTAGCCAGTTTGGACTTCAGCTCTCAAAACTGTTTAAACATGTCTGTTCGTCTGCCCCATTAGTAATTTGTGTTTGTTCGAACAGAGCTTCATGCCAGTTTATATACTTTTGTGTATTCTTATTCGAACAATAACTAATTATTCATTATACATGCATTTAAAAAGGGACTGACAGACCCATTGGGACACAGTGCTGCAGATTGCTTATATGTATGCACAGAAATAGAAAGGTTTATAAAGGACCAGAAAGCTATCTGGAGAGAAACTCTTGACAGGCCATTAGCAGTTCTGTCGGACCTGGATTTTGAATCAAGATAGTGTACGTGGTGCTTGGAGTCTAATCATGGGGGGGTCTCCCTGCTAGCCCAGCAATTCACTGAAAAGTAATTATTTTCCATCTTCATAACAACCGCATATGGTTGACCTAATGTTTTAAGAGCATAAAGTGTATCTTGTTCCAAGCGTATAAATTCACTCCAAACACGTTGAGTAATTTCCTTCCCCCAAACCCCACCTCCCTTTCCCAGATGCTGGATGTGACTGCTTCCCAGTTGTCGAACCTCCACCCAACCCTGGCATGCCGAGTCAGTTTGAAGCAATGTGAGGTGAAGGACACCTGGGCAACCATTCAGAGGGCTGACAGGTAAGGTCTGGGGGGGGAGGGGGGGTTGTGACAGGGTCAAGGGAGGGGGAGGTCAAGAGAGTGAGGGTGTGGGACACATCCTGGTTGTGTCCACACAAGGCCTGTGTCCCAATAAGAATTCTAAGTATGGTGTCCTCAAATCACGTACTGTCTACTGAGCACTGACTGCTAAAACCTATGCACTAAAGTACTGTTTAGTGCATAGGTTTTAGTATGCAATGGGGAGTATTCAAAAAATATCCTCCATGCTATTTTCCAACCGTACTGCGGAAGTGTCGTGAGAAGGTCTGCCCTTGTGGCTACATTCATGTGTCATTTTTATTGTTGTTGTGGAAGGAAAACATCGGCGAAGGTGTGCCTCATTTTTAAAGGGAAGCTGTATATCATGTTTATGGGACCAAAATGGTCTTTTGCTTCTTGAAAGGTATGCTCCCGAATACACTCAGCAAAACTCCAGAAATTAGTAATTATTCTGGGATTTTAAGTGCACTACATTTAGAGAAATGTTTACCTACCTTCTCGTCCAGTGTACTGAACGACTATACTCAATAGCAGGGAAGTGCACAGATTCAGCCATGGCCATGGGTCCCAGAACTAATTCATTGCTTAATGAGAGAGCTGTCTGTTTTTTGCTACTTTCGATTATTCAGTTATTTTGTTTTATGGTAGGATTTTTAATGTTAGATCACCTGTAACAGCGTACAGTTTGGACAACAGAGTTAAAGAGTTAAGAGTTCAGAGTTAAAAGTGCTCTATCAGAGTTGATTTTACACAGTTTTTTCTGAGTAAATTTTCTCCCAGTAGGAGCACCAAAAATGACGAAGGAGATCGACCCCTTCTCCAAATTACAATTGGACCATAAAAGTAGTGATTCATGTGCAGTACTATTTTTGGTATTTTGATTTTTTGTTGAAAAGAAAACCCTGACAAATAATGAACTGGTGATTGTGAGTTATGCAAAAGAGTCCTTGAATCACACAAAAAAAAATGTTTTGAGGCACTTACCACATGTTTAAAGTTATGAAAGATCAACTGGATAGACCTTGTGGGTGATTTCAGTCCCTTAAGCCTACTTTCTTTGATTAATCAAAGTGAAAGCTGCTGTCTTGCTTATATAAGAAATGTTACATCACATAACAAACAGCACTTATAGTAAACTGCAGGGAATACGACTCTTTTCTTTGGACGTTTCACTACATCTGAGAGGAACACGCGCTCGTATTAAGTGTTAGCGCAGTTGTGCGAATTATTAAATTATTGCCTCGGTTGAATACGGGAGAGTTTATTTAGGAAAGTGAACCAGACGGCGCTGATCGTGGTGAATTCATGGAAAAGTACGGTCACGCGGTATGATGACACCATGCCGGTGGGGCACCGAGGCTTGCATTGGACCGGACAGGCCCTAAGCCGCGTGTGGCACTATACAGTACGCTCGGGTAATGTAAGGGAAATTAAATATGACACCAAAATTATATTTCTTCCCATGAGCAAACCGTTAACATTCTTAATATTCAAAAACAAGGCACCACTAACCACAGTCAAATGAGTCAACCTGAGCGATTTCCAAGGGGTTGGTTGGCAGTTTTGCGGTTCAAATTTGTTTTATCACGTTTCAGCCGTTCAGCAGAGGCACTTGCCCACTTTACAACTTTACTAACCTTATTTGCACTTTTACAGAGCATCCATTTATACATTTTATGGTGGATGTGTACCGAAGGCATTTAGATTAGGCAGCTTGCGGCACAGACCCGGGAATGAAACGGGCAATGTTTTGGTTACAAGCCCAGCTGCCCAAACCATTAAACTGCAGGCTGGTCATGGCATGGCCAAGCTTTGCAGGCAGCGGAGACAACCGGGCTCCCAGAAACCACTGGGAGTGGAGGACTGTCATTAGTGGGCGCATGGTATGCGGTGTCCTACGGGGATGAGAGAGGACCCGTTTTTTTTCGTGGGGGGGGGGGGGGGTTTATCGGATGTGTCTGCTCAGGGAGTTCCACGGTGCGTTTCCTACCCTGCCCTGTTCTGCAGAAGCTTGGGCAGGCCGTGGGAAATGTGCTCAGTGCCAGGGTCTGGGGTCAAAGAAATATTTTAAGTACTGTAACTGTTACTTCAGACGCAGATGAAATTTCAAAACACTCCCGCGGATCCCCCAGAAATTATATATACACTGTCATATGAAATAATCATTTTGTTCCTGAAAACTGGTGAAAGAACAGCGGATGTTTCTTTTTAAAATTTTTGGTAAAAATGCACCCAGATCTGGTTGGGAACATTTCTTCTTCTTCTTCTTCTTCTTCTTCTTCTTCTTCTTCTTCTCAATTATGATAATAAAAATAAGAAGAAGAAAAAGAAGAAGGTGTTGAGTCACACTGAGACCAGCAGACACTATGTCTCTGCAGGACTGGATTCAAACACGTGTGCCATAAAATGTGCCGTTTAGGTTTTTGGGGGCTTTTCGCGGCTCTGGGAAGCCGGGTCGGTTTTGTGCGGGCCCCGGGTTCTGTTCTCCGCTCCCGGCCACGGCCTCGCCCGAGCAGAATCACCTTGGTCGCGGTCGAGGATGTGTGGACTTGCTCAGCCCTTCCTCAGCCAACCGGCTCCAAGAACAACAGGCGGCCCGCAGCGACGATGAGCTCACCGCTACGGGCGGATGACATCATGCTTTCTCTAGCCGACCCGATGTTCCGTTCTGGCGAGTCCCTGCTTATCCCCCTCATGGGGACGTTAGGGGTACCTAACCGGTGGCCGTCGACTTTAGCACTGCACCCCTGTGGGACCTTTGCACTGACTGGCCACCGTACCCCATATATGTTTGGGGCAGGCTCATAGTGCTGTCATTATTTTTCAGAAGCTTCTTTTTTTTTCTTTTCTTTTTATGTGTAGATCAAATGAAAGGTGTGACATTTCCCTGTGAGGAAATGTGCATTGATTATTTTTAAAATGTGACCTCTCCACCAGCCTTGGTCATAATCAGAGAAGCAGTGTTAATCTGATGAAGATGAGGGTCAAGTCGAAAAGCCAATTATTTAGTAATAAAGTAATCTTACATAAATTAAAGGTCACACCTTTCATCCAGTCTACATGCAATGCTATTCTTAGGGCAGCATATTGGCTTGGTTGTTTGGGCACAAGCTTTCCCATGTATTAAAAAAAGCTTGGCCTAAGTTTTCTCTCAGTTTGTCATGCACAATTAATTATGCCTGTGCTTATTGTCCTGAAACCTACTCTATCCCAGACCTTCTAAAGGGGGACATTTTGACATGCTTGCTTCTGCATCACATGGTTGCATAAAATAATCGCTTTGCCATTGGAGCATAAGTTTGTGTGCGCGTTTTCAAAATGTATTTCTGAATGGGATGGTTTGACTCTGCACCTCAAGCTAATAACTTATAAATAGCTAATACATTTGGAATGTCAATGTTTACGGCTGCTGTCATGGAAACTGAGGCTCTGTTGAGGTTATGAAATATCAGCTTTCTGATTCCCGTAAGTATATTCTCACCGCGGTTGTCGAATCCCGCCGTTAAAATGCTGAAATGCGAGATTTTCTCGTCTCATCTCAGTCCTTCTGGCTTCCAAGGCTGTTTTGAGACAGCGACATACGCACAGCGCGTATCTGTGGCTCGTATCCGTGGCGCGTATCTGTGGCTCGTATCGCGTATCCCAGCAGAGCATGTGACTCGTTATTCTGGCGACGGGTTTTAGATCGCGATCACAATCACGTTTCCCCCCCCCCCACAGGAATGAGAGGTCGGGTCCACTCTCCGCAGACCCCGATTTCACGAGAGAAGATGCCGACCCCAAGACCCCCTCCTGGGACGCGCCCTTCACCCTGGACAAGGAAACGCACAGGATCATGGGAAAGGAAGTTAAGGAAGAACAAAATCGACTGAAGGGATGCACGGTGAGTAATAATAATAATAATTATAATTATAATTTACACAGTGCTTGTCAGTACATGGTATTCAAAGCGTTCTCCAAACAATTTAAATATTATAAAATTAACAAAGGGAAGGCTAAATTAGCACAGAAACAAAAAAAAAACGTGAAGATAAGAAGAAACGTGAACATAAAAACGGGGTAAAACAATTTTAACTGTAAAAAAAAAAATTAATAAAATTCATATAAAAAAGGTAAAAAGTTATTCTAAAACAACTTGCTTTAAAAGAGACACAGGACTGGAAATGGACCGTGCCCTTCCAATGGAGCTCATCCGAAAGCTCGGGGACCCTCACGGTAGACCAGCTGCCAGTAAAATGGTGTTGCGGTGCACGTTTTTGGCGTGCAGCGGATGTTTTTGCACTTCTGGGTGAACCGGGGGAGGACGATAAAGGAAAGCCTACCCCTTTATGACTCCCGAAAATCCTGGCCGCGTCCGCGGTGGATGTTCGGCCAGCGGGTAGAGGCTTATAAAAAGGTGATATTTACCCTGGCAAGGATAAAAAATCTGCGAGTTTCCACGGAAATGTCAATCGGCGGTTGCGAAGTGGGCCCCAGCGCTGCGCCAGGAGAAATACCCCTTTTCTTTCAAGCCTGAAATCGAACCGTTTAATACCCCTCCGGCTCCAATAAGCGGCGTGCCCACAATTACGTTTGCGTGTAATGACGGCGATGACAAAATGAAACGGCGGATTAATGTTACGTTTATTCTGATCGCTTTTCAAAGGGAGCCTGTGTGGATCTGTGGAGTAGAGAGAATTCTGACACATGACCGTGTTTCTTAGCTTTGCATCATCCCTCGTCTAATTTGAATATTCTGCAGCATTTTGTAAATTTGTGGACCTTTTGGAAAGTATTATGATAAACATAATAACCACTTTTATTGTATTTTTGTTTTATTGTATTTTTAAACGTATTGCAACATGTAAAAGCATCAAGTCCCTCACTCAGGAGATTTACTGAGGGGTTTTTTTTTAAAACACCAGACTCTGAACAAAAAGACCTTGAAGTTATCACTCTGTTCTTGGCACCCAGGTATATCCACCAGCTATACCAGTATGACAAATTTGGCTGTGAGATTTCCCAACGACTTGTTCCGCTTTGGAGATTTGGAAGGGTTACGGCACAGTCAGAGAAGGTGATACTGTTACAGCTCAGCGACTGACCGTTGCCATTTTCTTTTCTCCTGGGTAATTAGTGCTACTGATTGGCCAGACTGTCTTTACATCTGACTCCCAGGCAAAGGGAGGGTGGAAAACCAGTAGTTCTGGTCCCTCGAGGACCGTGAGATCCCTGCTATAGAGCCTCTTGTGCTTGTTTACTGGGGTCCATACCACAGATTTGACAAGATGTTGGTGTGGTGCGAGTCATTATTGTGGATTTATCAAATCATTCGTGAAATATCTGCCCTGTTGAACGCTTCTGTGGGTGGTTCAAGAGCCAGGGAGATATGGTATCTTTCATCTACCCTGTCGAAAGGCTCAAGCACAGATTCTTTATGCTCACTAGATACTCAGCTCCTGTGTTGCTTCTGTCCTCTCTTCTTCTACTACAGGAGGTTCTGGGTGGTAACAGGAGCTTACAATACTGTACAGAACATCTATCGTTGTAGCATTGCCCTTGGCCACACCCACTTAATGAATTTTCAGGAGTCAATCAAATTATTTTTTGAGCCTCACTGGTGGAGAAACGGAACGTTTTCACGTTAAGAAAATGGCCGTAGTACCTGGCCTGTCTACCGGGTCTGCGTTGCTGTTCGGCACGTTGCCGGGGGCGACGGCGGCAGGCGGGCTACTCGTTGGCGGTGCTGAGAGAACGTGACGCCGGGCTGTTTTTCGGGGCTAATGTTCTGCAGATGTCCGTGTGTGCCGTGGGTCCAGATGGGCACGCCGGCAGTGATAGTTCTTGGCTGACATCACCCCTCAGCACGACGCTGGGGAATATAAACAGGACCTGTAATAATCCGCTGGGAAGGCTCGGTCTCCGAGACACAGCAAGCCATTGAACCGGGATTCCGTTGCCCCCGGTAACGTTTTTTTTCCCTCCTTCACAGTTTATGTGTTGAGCAGATGCTCTTAACCAGAGCAGATTGCACAGCAGGGCATTTTAGTGAAGCAATCCCCGTTAAGTACCTTTGCTCAAGGGTTACAGCAGCAGTGCCCTACCTGGGAATCGAACCTGCAACCTATACAAGCCCACTTCTCTAACGGTGATTCCGCACCTTTGTCCTGTTGCTGAGGGGGCAAAAACGCTGAAGGAGGAGGAGCCTAGTTAAGTCTCTGTATTTGTTTACAGTGGCCCATGCAAAGACAGATTAAAGACGGAATGGGATATCTGGGGACCAGATGCCCTCTTTGGCAGCCTTAGGCTGCAGACCTTTTTAAGTCTGCTTGTTATTTTTACCATCAGGATACATAAACATCCCAACATGAGTAAGTGGAGGCTATTTATTGAATGGCATGTTTAAAAATCGTTTTCGGAACGAAAACAGTACGTTTTCAGAAATGTACTGTTTAGTGTTTTTATTCCCCCCGCATTGTCACAAAAGACAAAATATCACTTGGCTTGGAATGCGATTGGCTGCTGAGGTTGCTGACGTTCCTTTGGACAATAATTCAGTCTAGTTGACGATTGGGTTGTGATTCAGTTGAAATGACCACATATGGTCCTGAGCTGGCAGAAGCAAATGCAGGACTGTCTGTTAGGGTCAGGGGCCTGTCAGACTGGTCCTGGAGGTCCACACGGGTCTGCATTTCATCAACATTTGTCCTTAACTTCGACTTGCATGTGAGAACGTCATAGCATGTCTTCAGATTTTTCTTCACAAGCTCAGTTTGGTGAATCAGTTTCAGTCGTTGTTGAACTCGGCAAAACTGTTTGTAATGGATGAAAATAACCATTCTTGCTCTTGAAGTTAAGGACAAACATTACTGATTGAATCCCCATCCAAGATCTGTTGGTTTTTTACAATGACCACCAGCTATGTCCAGTTTATAAAGCTAATGGCCTCTGGGTGTCCAGAGCAGGCCCATCTCAACCGCCAGAGTCACCATATTGACCAAACAGTCAATAACTGGTCACCCTGTGACCACACCTCTGTAGGATGGGCCTGTTTTATAGTGGAATCTGGTGGGCTGATTGGGCCTCAGGTGAGGGCTAATAAAATCCTTTCAGCCTCTATGGGCTGTGAGTGGGAGGACTGGGTAATAATTACACAGTAAGAAGTCTGAAGTCTGCTGCCCTTCATAGTGGGGCTGTTTTAAATGATTCTTAATTAATGGTGTAATGTTGCACAATCAGCATGAGGTGTTCTTATCCTTGGGAGGTGGGGGGAGTAAGCCGTCTGCCATGCTGCCTGTATTAAAAAATTCACAGCCAATCCATCGTACTTATGACAGGTCTACACAGCGAAAGTTCAGGCAGAACACAGGCCACCCATGCTCCCTAATGGATAACTGCAGAACCAGAATTTCCACAGGTTACATGTGTTCTGCTAACTATTATAATGATGATGATGATGAGGATGTTTCTTCTTCTTCTTCTTCTTCTTCTTCTTCTTCTTATATAGCTACAGATGTCCATGAAGTCCTTCTAAACTGTTCTTTCTGCAACACAATGTCCAATACTATGACACTACTGTACTGTAATGTGATGGAATGTTCCAGAACAATTCCCATGTATTCCCGAGACAGAAAATTCCTATGTCTACAAATGGCAAATAAATAAACTTTGCTAATTTGAAACTTTGTGCTTTTTTTTTTTTTTTTGGATAATAGAGCGTGAGAGATCCTGGGATTCTGACCAACTGCCAAGACGAAGAACAGCCGTTAAAGAGCAGTGCGCCAGTCAAGGAAAACTGCGCTGGCATTGCAGATGATGATGTCATCGAGAGACATCAGTCGGAGGGGAAGAGGTGACATTCCACTCTGTACTCCCCCCCCCCACCGCCCCACCGCCGCTCCCCCCGGGCCCCAAGGTAGCATAAATATTGGGCCAATGAGATGCCGTAAATCTAAAGTCACATGTCTGCGCTCGTTTTAGCACCGAGGAGAGGGCGATCAAACCCGAGGCCAGTGTCTCAGGAGGCGACGCAACATTCTGTGTGCAGCTACAGGAGTCTGCCGCGTCCGCGGAGAAGGTATGAGCCCCTCCACCCCCCACCCCCCCATGAAGCTACTGCCTGCTCTGCTTCAGCAGAGGGGATTAAAGTCCTCCTGGGAAAAAAGGCCAGTAGGAGGCAAGAAAACGAAAACCCAAATGCAGTGATGGGGACACTGTGCTGCAGGAGCCCACCATCATTTGCAACAAACTTGAGGTCCTGGCTTAACTGGCTCAATAACTCCCAGCCCCCCCATAGACTGATGTGTCCTGACTGTTCTGTTACAAAATGGCTGCTATTCAACATCCAGTTGAGGGGGTCGCATTGGTGGCGGTTGAGGTTGAGTTCTTTCCCCCTTCATTGTGAAGAACTTTGAAATTGTAAGATGAAAGGCTCTGTGTAAACGTAATATGTCATCTGTTATTATAAAGATGGCTGCCGTTTTTCCTCCCCTGTGTACGTGACTCTGTGTCGTTCCGTGAATGGCAGTGTTTCCCAGTTGTGCTGCGTTTGGGAAGGCGGGGCTAGGCAGTCCAGAGCCCACGGCCGCCCCTGCTTTATTAGGGTGTGTTTAAGTCTGCAGTGCATGTCTGAGCGATGATGTAATGCCAGCCAAATACACTGGAGGCCTATTCTAATTAGAGTGGTGTGTGTCTGTGTGTGTCTGCGTATGTGCAGTATATACATCTGTGTGAGTGCACATTTGTGTCTGTGCTTGCGTCTGTGTATGTTTGTGTGTGTCTGTGAATGTGTGTG
Organism: Anguilla pacifica; assembly: GCA_039654925.1. NCBI lineage: Eukaryota > Metazoa > Chordata > Actinopteri > Anguilliformes > Anguillidae > Anguilla > Anguilla pacifica. The sequence continues at coordinate 8,086,650 of CM077285.1, read as the reverse complement.
TACAGTATATACGTCTGTGTGAGTGTGCATTTGTGTCTGTGCATGTGTTTGTGTGTGTCTGTGTGTGTGCGTGTGCGTGTGTGTGTGTGTGCCTGTGTGAATTTGTATGTGTGTGTGACTGTGCATAGTATATTTGTCCGTGTGAGAATGCATCTGTGTCTGTGCATGCATGTGTGTTTGTCTGTGTGTGTGCGTGCGTCAGTACTTGCATTTGTGTGTGTGTGTGTGTGCGTGCGCATGTGTGTCCAGACTCGGGAGTGTGAACATGAAGCTTTGTGCTGGCTGGAACCGTTGTCCAATTTCCAGGAATTGTCCTGGTGCCCCAGGACCTGGTTTCCAAGTGGGGCTCAGGTCAGGGATCAGGAGGGCAGGAACCAGGCGGGGAACGCCAGAGCTCGGCCTCGTGTGTGTTTCCCAGCATGCCGAACGATCGCTTCCTGTTTACGGAGAGTGGCACCTAACCTCCAACCCTGCCCCCCCCCCCAACCCACCCCCCACCCCCCCAAACCCGCCAGACACTCCTGTGGCTGAAGGACAGCGTTGCCATGACGACACAGGCCCGGCCCACTCCGGGGCTGGAGGGGTCTCGATTGTTGTCCCAGGAAGAGATCCTGTCCTGCAGACCCAAGGCCAAAAGGGTAAGCAGGACCGATGACCTCTAGATCCGGGTCAAATCATTGCTTTAAAGCAGTGGTAACCAATCCTGTTCCTGGAGATCTGCTGTCCTGTAGGTTTTCATTCCAACCCTAACAAAGCACGCATCATTCAACAGCTGGAGATCTCATAGAGCTGCTAATTAGTAGAGTCCGGTGTGCCAAATTAGGGTTAAAAGTGAAAACCTACAGGATGGTAGATCTCCAGGAACGGAGAGTCTCACAAAGGTTCGCAATCAGACTTGTGCGCAGAGTAGCTTTCAGGCAGTGATAAATGTTATTAAAGTTTGATTTATTGAATGTTGGAGTCTACCATCATTGCACAGGAGGGGAAAAGCTCGCTGTGTCCAGAGAACGTGAGAGTCGATGACTTCCTGTATCAGCTGGAGCACCTGTGGGAGGAGTTACAGAGGGGGCATCAGCCAACGGGGGCGGAGCTTCAGCACTCCAGGAAGCTGAACCAGAAGGTAAAGGAACTGGGGAGTTCAGTTCCCTTCATGTGTGCCTGTGCAAACACCTGGGTTCCCTAAACACCTGGTCCGACCACCCAGTAATGGGGGGGGGGTTAGGGTGCGGTTGCCAAATGACTCACCTCGTCTAACAGTTCACTGTTCGGCATTGAGCTCTGCAAGGTGTTGCTTCCTCCCCTGAATTCTCTGTGCAGCACCGGGGCCGTGAACACACTCCGAATACGACGCCAGGTTTATGAGCGTGCAGTGAGGCAGGAGTGGGAACAGGCACAATTATGGCTGCTTGGGGTTTTTTTTTAATGCGGTGGAGAAGGAAGAATTACTCCCAGAATTCCCACTGAGAGCTGCAGGGCCGAGGTGCGGCATGGCGGCAGGCCCGCTGCCTTGCCGACGCTGGGCCGCTGCATGTTTGCTGGTTGGGCAGGAAAGAACCGCTTTTTTCTGGTCAGTGGCCCGATTGCAATCCCTTTCCTTGCACAGGGTACAGGGGCCCTGATGGAACTGCGCCCCCTGGAGGCCTGGCTCCAGGTGGCAGGGGCGTCCCATCAGCAGTCTCCGCCAGGGGGGGTGCCTGAAAACCTGAGCCAGCCGGAGGGGGGTGTGTCGCCACCGGACCTGGAGCTGGACGTCCCGCGACAGGAGGGGGTGGCGTTGCAGGAGGGGCAGCACCTCCAGGAAGAGGTGGAGGAGAAGTGAGTGCCAATGGGTGGGGCCTGGACTTGTCAATCAATGTATTGACCAATCATCAAACATACACTGAAACAAATGAATGGTATCAGCGACTCTTAAACAATCACTCAGTTAGTCAACCAAACATGTGAGACCAGCAAATGTCAATCGATCAATCAAGCAAACAAATGGGTATGACCAGGTCAATCAGTAAATCAACCAAACCAATTAATCAATAAAGCTGTCTGTCTTTCTTAGGCCACGCTCCCAAGCTTAGAGTGACACATTTTTACAGTGTATTCTAACCTAGCGTTTATTTAACTCACTTTAGGGTCCATAGGAAATGGCTACTATACACTTAAGGAACCCCTCCCACAGAGTACCTGGAAAATTTAAACGCTAATTCCTGGTGCTAGGATAGAGAGGAAGGAAGTTTGCTCGTACCAAAGCTGACTGTTCTGCATTCAGTCAGTTGTGACAGTTTATTAGACCTTTGCCTTCATTCAGCATTGTTATACAGTGTTTTCTCGATGGTGGGTCATGTTACCATGGAAACTAATGGTGGTTGGCGCATTTCGTTGAAGGAACCGACTGTGAAATAACCATTTGTTAGAAAGTACTTTAAAAAAAATCTTCAAATATTTATTTGGACCAGATGAATATTGATATTCGTTTGGATCACTCCAGCAAGCTTAGGAAAATACACAGTCAGACGCAACTCTGTGAAACATTTCATAATTTAGAGCACGTGCCATTAGAGCAATGAGCTGGAGGTTTGGCATCACTTTGAGTGTTCCAAACCGTATTCTGAATGAAACTAGTGTCTTTCCTGACTGTGGAGTCTGGTGATCAGACATAAAAAACCTTTCATGAAGCAATTTTTCAGAACATCTTAGCTCACTAACTCAGTTACCATGTGCGTGATGGCTTTCAAATGACTTTCCAACCACAAATACATTCAATAATCCATTCAGAATTTCCAGTTTTTAGTGTGGACACCAACAGTGTGGTGTAATGGTCAGGGCCATGTAGGAACTTGTGACCAAAAGTTATAGGATTCAATGCCCAGGTAGGACACTGATGTTGAGCAAACTGCCTGGCCTGCATTGCGTCAGTATATATCCAGCTGTATTAATGGTCAGTATACCATGTAAATATTGTAAAGTTGTGTAAAATGATGAAAAACTATGCGATGTCAGCTACCTAATTAGACTAGACTATGTCTGGGGACATGACATGTCTCTGTTAAAAACAGCACATTTACCATAAAAAATACAGATTCCCTTTGTAACTGTTTGTTCGGGGAGAGGTGTTTACATTGAGCTGCAGACATCTTGACGTTCATCAGAATGTGTTATAAGGGTCTTTATGACTCTCACGAGCAGTCACTGAAAAGACCTATTGTGTGGAACCAACATACAGTGGTTTCCCTACATGCTTTTGACTTGCATTAGAGGATGTGTACCTGAAAAACTGTTTACACAGGCTGACCTCACGTAAGATAAAGGTTCCCTATCAGCCATTAATCAAATGAAAACAATTCGGAACAAAAAAAAAAAAACCCACCCACATATCGTAAATTACAAGCCAGAGCTTCAAGGCTGGCATTCCTCGAAGGGTACGTAAGGGGACGGGAATTCTAATTTGCACTGTGTGGTTTGTGATAGGTAAAAGAGGGGGATGGGGGGGGGGGGGGGCGGGGTGGGGTGATAGGTCTGATGTGATGCGATTTGAAAGTGGGGACCCCTCCCCTCCCCCCTCTGACTGGGAGTTGTGTTTTGTTTGTGTTGTGGCCGTTGCCTAGGTATCGCCGAGTGCAGAGGGGGCGTGGCCAGGAGCTGCAGCATCCAACCAGACCGACTGGGATCCTGGGGGCTTCGGTGCTGGACGAGGGCCCGGGACAGGTAGGCGCTGACCAATTACGTCCAGGGGGCGGGGCTAATGTGCACCCTGGTGGGCGGGACTATTATCCTTGTGCTTGTTCCCCTGGTCCGCAATTGCCGACAATCTCCCCCCACCCCCCACCGGTCCACAACTGATTGGTCCGGAGTCGGTTCCACCCGGTTCATTCTTGTTTAGAGCCACCAAAATCCTAGAGTCGACTAAAGTGGGAATTGCATTTCTTAAGTATGCTTTTTGTGTTTTTATTTTTCTTGCCAACATTTTATTTCTTTCTTATAGAACTATTATATCTTTTTTTTCAGCAATTATGGCAAATCATATTTTTTTGAGGAGCATTTGTTTTGCATCTTGAATTGCAGAAAGCTTTATATTACTCACAAATTTCCTTGTTTATTTCTGAAGCTATGCCAAGTTATGCCGTTTGAGGAACAAACAAAAGAAAATGTAGCGTCATTGATACTCATGATTAAGGACAGAATGCAGACTTTGAAAATGCAGGCTTTAGAGTGGATGCAAAGTCTGTTCTGACCGTCTCCAAGAGCTGTTTCTGGATCTCTTTCTGCTTAACTCATATTTGAATCTCAGATAATTAGTTATGTAATAAATCTCAAACTGAAAAATAACATGATTACTCTGGAACATGAGAGGGATGTGGATGCCTATCAGATCCATCATGAGAAAGTCCCAAATGTGAAAACAAAGTTCACCACATTTAACCAAGTCTGTGTGACTCTGGGGCTATGTTCTCTCTTGCAGTTTTTTATAGTTGCTGTTTTGGGATTTCACATTTGTGACCAAACCAGTAAACTATGCTAATTTACTGTCTGTAGAGAGTCACAGGATTGACAAGAAAAACAGAACGTTTCCCCCCGCATGTCAGACCCATGATGAATCCTCTTTCACCTTTGACCTTGTGGGAATTCAAATCTGACTAAAACTCAGAGGGACGCTTACATCTTACTGTACAGAATCTGGAAAGTCACATGGGAGCCAGAATCTGATCTGATTGGTCAAGGTTACCTCAGTATTGGATTCAGGGCACAGAACTGTATTTAGGGTATGCAGGATATTATTTTAATCTAGTGCAAGAGACTGGTAGTGAAATTACCTGGTTTTGTGTGTGTGTGTGTGTGTGTGTGTGTGTATGCGTGCATCAGTCTCTCCCCAGAGAGATAGCCCTAGATGATTGCCTGCGGAATGTTCCGGAGGTCAGGGGTGAGGTTGTTCCCATGGGGATCGGGGAGCCCCTGGAGGAGCTGAGGGTGGCGGTGGAGATTCTGAAAGACACAGCGTTCGAGAGGGTGATCCAGCCAATCAGAGAGCTGCTCAGCCAGGTAAGCTGCATTCTGAGCATGCCTAAATGACACAGGGTTGAGGCAGGGGTCAGTTCCATTTAAGTTCAGTACACGAATTAAAAGTTCAGTCCATGAATTAACATTCAATTCATGAATTGAAAAAATGCACGTAATTCTTCATAGGGGATTTTCCAACAAATGTATTGCATTTCAGTCCATTTCATGAATCGACTGAAAGATCAGGCACTTCGGAATGAATAATCTTAGCATTACTGTGAAAGACGCTGGTGAAGGATCGGATTTGAAAAGATAGGGAGATTGTTTTTTTCCCTTTATTTTTGCTTTTTATGACCTCATACACAAACTTACGCAAGCTTTACCCTTTCAGTAAATCGACTGTGCTGAAAAGGCAAAGCCCTCCTCGGGGTCACTCCCCCAATTAAAAACAACTCCCACTGAAAATATATCATGTGACTAAGCCTGGAAAGCCAGGTCAGGCACTGTGGGACAGATCGGACACACGCGGTGTTGCCAGTTTGATACCCAAAACCGAACAACCTGCATAGCTGGACGCTTCATCGCAAGGTGGAGAGCTGTCTGAACCAATGGCGGACCGGCGGGTGGGTTGCTGTCACCGGGTGTCTGCCAACTCCGGACAGATGCGCGGTATGCTTATAGTGCACCGCACATCATTAAAATGCCGCTGCCGCCTAAAGGGATTGTGGGTATTTTACACCCAGCATTCTGTCTGAGGTGTCAGAGGACGGGTGCTTCACATGACTCATGCTGACAATGAAATGGCCCCATTAACCCCTGTCGTACAATAGTAATAATTGTGTTTATATAACACTCTTCTTAAAACAAAGTTTTACAAAGTGATTCGCAAAAAGTTGGCTTAAGAGGAAAACTTTTAAAACATACAAATTAAATCCAACAATAGACACCCAATGTACATGATATGACTATAGAAGTATTTAAAAAAAGGATTAAATTAATAGAAAATGCATTTGAAACCAGAGGACGAATGAATAGATAAAGGAAAAAAGATGTCAGAAAAAAAAATGTTTAAAAATTGCAGAGTAGAAACGTGCTCTGCTATTGGCTGTGCCAGAAGAGAGAGCTGCAGACCGTGGCTTTCTGTTTTCCTCTTAAAGCCAGCAGCCCCCTCCAGATCCAGGGAACCGGGAAAGCTGATTTAACGAGGTTAATCGGTTGTTGTAATTGATCGATCCAGCGCTGGGTAACAGACGCAGATGGCCGTAGTTCATCAGGAATGCGCGTATCAGTGCGCTGTGCGCCGCCAACGCCGCGGCGCACTCGTTTGGTCGTTACGCAACTGAACCCCAGCGCCGAGCGTCCCAGACAGCTTTTCCCAAACCCGCGCCCCAAATGATCCCATTAGCCAAGCTCCCTAATTCCCGCCTGTCCCCCGCCCCCCCCCCCCCCCCCCGGCCCCCTCTGCAAATCACGGTGACATAATAATAAGGAGAAGGAGGCTAATGCCCGCGGACGCCGCCGTCCCGAGCTCGACGGGGCTTAAGTGATAACAGGTGGCCCGCCGTTAATTCGCCGTGTCCCGTTCGCCAGCTGCAGGGGCTGCGGAACAGCTGTGTAAACATCTGGATCGGAACTGCCCGTACCCCCCCGGTCGTGGCCCGCGCGCGTTTTTTTTTTACTCGGTGCGTCGAAAATAAACCGTTGCTTCATGGGGTTGGACCGCCTCTCCCTACGCTCCTCCCCCTCTGTAGTCCTCATCACTGATGATGCATACAAACCCCGCCCTCTCTCTCTGTCCCTCACTCTGTCCAGTGCTCGCCACTTATGATGCGTATAAACCCCGCCCTCTCTCTCTGTCCCTCCCACTCTGCAGTGCTCGTCGCTGATGATGCGTATAAACCACGCCCTCTCTCTCTGTCCCTCCCACTCTGCAGTGCTCTTCGCTGATGATGCGTATAAACCCCGCCCTCTCTCTCTGTCCCTCCCACTCTGCAGTGCTCTTCGCTGATGATGCGTATAAACCCCGCCCTCTCTCTCTGTCCCTCACTCTGTCCAGTGCTCGTCACTTATGATGTGTATAAACCCCGCCCTCTCTCTCTGTCCCTCCCACTCTGCAGTGCTCGTCGCTGATGATGCGTATAAACCACGCCCTCTCTCTTGGCGCTGAGCTCTCCATGGACATCATGGATGCTGAGACTGACATGGCGGTTAAATGCGAACCGGACCGCAGTGGTCTGCAGGGCCTGCAGGAGCAGCAGGACCAGATGGAGGTGAGTGATACCCTGACCTCTGACCCTCTGACCCGCAGCAAAGCATGCTGAGATTTGAAGGCTTAAGGACTGGAATCCTTCCGCCATGTATCAGAAGCAGAGAGAAGTCATTGAAATCAAAATGATAAAACAGACAGACATTTACACACAGGCAGATAAACATGTGCATGTGTTTATGTGTGTGTGATGTTTGCATAGTATGTGCATGTTTGTGTGTGTGTGCATGCGCATGTGCATGCATGCTTGTGGGTGTGTGTGTGTGGGTGCATGTGTGCATATGGTATGTGTGCGTGTGTGTTTGTGTGTGTACATGTGCGCGCGTGTGTGTGTGTGTGTATATGTGTGTGTGTGTGTGTTGGGGGAGAGGGGGCGGAGTTTAGCTGTATGACTCATATTTGGGCCAGAGTATTGCAGATCACATGCTAGCGCAGCTGCCTGGGTATGATACCATGAAAGAACAAAAATGACCTAATCTGTCATACCAAAATAGCAGCGGAGGTCATGGAACAGTCGTTCCGCGTATCTCACGGCAACGCGAGCGGCTTTCCGCAGCGCAAGTTCGCCGAGGCTAACGCCATTAATTACCGACTCCAGAACCTGCCGTAAAAAGACAGACAATAGCTATACGTAACGCCATCTGGCTCCGCTTAGCGGGAAGGGTTCCGCTAAATCTCCTGGGTCGGCAGACACCCCGGCGGGGTGGGTATTAGCAGTCCTGAGCACCGTGAAAAAAAGGCCAAAACGTGAGGACTTTAGCAGGAGGGCCAGCAGCTGTGCTCAAGATAAGGGAAACATGGCTAACCGTTTTATACACTCAGACGGTTTGGTTTTGAGTGTCCGGTTACAGAGCTGTCACTATGGCTGCTGATACAGTGTTTGTGTATGACGTGACTCTGATTTTTTGGTGCTTTTTTTAAAGTCTGCCCTAAGTTTGTGGTTTTACACTTTGTTCAAACTGGGGGAAACAGAGAGGGTTACACACAGAGATGGGATCACAGTACAGGAAGTGTCATGCTGGGGCGTAGAGCCCCCAGTGGGGGGGATATATGTGGGTGTATGCTCTGCATGACCTTCCCAGCGTTACCAATTCATGAACACGCCTCTCGCTGCCTCTGGAAACACCCCCAGAACACCCCCAAACAGGGGTGCACACATCTCAAAGATTGTCCTAACCCAGGGCTGCCCAACCCTGCTCTCAGAGATCTACCATCCTGCAGGTTTTCACTCCGCAACTTCAACACGAGCACGCCTCATTTAACAGCTAGAGATCTCGTTGAGCTGCTAATTGGTAGAACGAGGTGTGCCAAATTAATGTTGAATGGTAGATCTTCAATGAACAGGTTGGGCCATTTTCTTATCCATTTAGCATGAACCTAAAGTTCTAGGCGGAACCCTTAGCACGCCTGTCCAACGCACCCTTGGTCTCACGCGAATCGTTTGGGCTGGGTTTCGTTCCACTGCAGGTAGAGTATGAGGCCCTGAAGGACGAGGTGGCTGAGATGGAGAAGCAGGGGCCTCGCCTGGAGGCCCTCTGCCCAGAGAAGTGGCCGATCCTGGGGGAGGAGGTCCAGGCCACCCTGCAGGCCTGGGAGGAACTAGGCCGTAGCATGGCGGAGAACCGAGGGCGCCTGCAGCAGTTTGGATGCCTTCAGGACTTCTTCAGGGATTATCTGGCCATGATGTAAGGCTGGCACACACACACACACACACACACACACAATACAAAAACACATAGCAGCAGCAGACTCAAGAGCTATGAGTGACAAAAATATTGTGTCATGTGACGTGTGTTCCAAAAGAGACTGCATACTAGCTTAGGTCATACTTTCTTTCACTTTCCGCTGCTATTTTGACTCTCCCTGAGAATGCCACTTATTTCATTAGTCATCTATATATATCTGACCATCAGTCGAACAAGTGACATATTTCACTGAAAAAAAAAGAATTATTATAACCTACAATGTGATACAAGCCCTGAACTTATGCTAGATTAATGCATAGTATTCAGACTGGTTCATGTTCTGAAGCAGCCATGTTTTAAATAGAGATGCTGTAACAGTCTTCAGCTCATTTGGAAATGTAGTTAATATGGCAGAGCGCTTAACCGCTTGGGCTGATTTATGAAATCCAGAATCAAACGTGGCCCTTGGCTGGAGGTCAATGACAAGCCTGGATAAGCCGTGCTGCTCTTCTTCATTGTCGGTCTTCCCATGACAGTAAAATCTGCAGATCCATGTGACTTTTTCACCAAAGCCTGTGCCCAAAGCCATACACTCGTATGAGAGGATTTTGTCCCGAATGCTGATGAAACTAGATGTTTCTTGTCGGTAATCTGTGAGATAGTTTTTTTTTTTTTTTCACTGGTATCCAGCAGAGTGAAGTGCTTAAAATAAAGCATTTTGACCCCAGTCTGATGATGTAAGGGTAACTCTCTGAAGTACTCATGTTTTAACTCTGTGGAACATGTGTGCCCCCCTACCCCCCCCCCCCCGCCCCCCTCCCGTACCCCCTCACCCTGTGATCTCATTCTGCTGTAAATCTGTTACCCATAATCCTAGAGAACACGATATGCTTTAAAAGAGACCATGACTTCTGTATTACAGAGGATGGGCTCTGCCCTCATTTCGTCTTTTGATATGGGTTGTTTTTTGTTCTCCCACACGCAGCAGTAGATCGCCTTGAGAAATGACACGTCAATTTAGCTTAACTGCAGTTTGGTTTGGCCAACTGCGTCTCGGCGCGTTTCCCGCCTGATGTAATCGACAGCTCGGGATTGAACTATTTTTTTCAGTAACATGTTGAAACAAAACGTGTAATGCAAAACAATGCCTTGACATTGGACTTGAAAATTCAACTTTACGACCTGCACGTAAAGCCCAGTAAGTTCTTGTCAGAGGTGGACAATGCAGGTTCAGAAAGTTCTCCCCAGTGTTTTGTTCCAATCACCTGGATTTGCTCATTAGCACAATTCATCAGCCAGGAGCTAGAACTAATTAGTGAAATCAGCTGGCTGAGTTCATGGGTGGAAGAAACACGGAGCAGGACTTTCTGACGCCTGGACTTTCCACCTCTGGTGGTTGTGATAGTCAGGTAATCACAAACCGGTTATTTCTTGTCTCCAATCTCCGCCCCTCATAGTTCCTGGACAGAGGACACCCGGGCCTGCATCTTCTCTGAGAGCGCAAGGCATCGTGGGAAAGGTAACGAGGTACCGGTGACCTCCGAACTGGACCTAAAAATCGAGAGGAAGTTTGAGGAGTTTGACGAACTGGCCGCGGCAGGACAGAAGCTGATGGAGGAGGAGCACCACTTAGCGGAACTGGCGAGTCCCCGTTCTATTTTTAGCGCTGGGGGTGGGGGTTTGGGGGGGGGGACATCCTCGGGGTGTGGTTTTGATTTGAAAGGCAGCTGAATTAATGCCTGCGGTCTTGATCCCCAGATCAAGGAGAGGACGGAGGAGCTGCAAAGCATGCTGGGATGGATCCTGGTGCACTGGAGGGCTCAGAAACACCAGCGGAGCCGTGGAAAGAGGAAAGAGGGCGACGTCGTCTGCTCAGAGGCTACAGTTCCCACGGCAACGGGGCAGAAGGTAGGAAAATGGCACTTTGTTATTGTTGTGGTAGCAGCTTGAACCAGGCGGTGTACTATAAAGTATAAGGAACTGGGCTTGTGACCTAAAGGTTGCAGATTGGATCCCCAGGTAGGTCACCACTATTGTACCCATGAGCAACGTACTTAATCTGCATTGCTTCAGTACATATAATATATAAATAAGTTGTGTAAGTTCTCTGCTAAATTTAAGTACTGTAATGTTAACCCATCAAGGGATTAATCTGAGGAAACCTTGCCTTGTTCCTGTGTTTCTCCTGTACAGAGTGGATCTCCACACTGCCAGCAACCATCACAACAACGGTCAGCGTCTGAAGGCGGGTCGCGGTCACCTGGCAGTCAGCTGACCTCAAAGCCTGGTTGTCATGACGACCGGCAGGACGGGCAGCCATCGGAAGAGGGTGATGGTGGGACGGGGATTGGCGGCTCTGGACGGAAAGACAGCGATTCAGGGTCAGCCAAGGGACCCCCGGAATCGAGGGAGCCCCCCTTCTTGGTCCTGAAGGAGCCCGGCGCCCCGTCTCTGGGGGGGACAGTGAACCTCATCCTCAGTTTCGGAAAAGCAGGGGACAGCCTTCTCCAGGTGCAGAAGCCAGAGGAGGACGCTGAGGTCCCCGAACCCGTGCACAGGGTGAGTGGCCTCCTTGTTTGGAAACACCACACCCCCCACCATCCGCCCCACCACCTTTCTGACATACAGAAAATGACATCACTCCAGCCCTGCATCAAATTCACTCCAACACCTTCCACAGTTTCAGAAGTGCACGCACACCACATCCACCATACAGTGCAGGCGCAAGGTGGAAAGAAGAATAATCTAGAATTACTACGCGATTTAACAGTGACGTCGCCAGACAGAATGGCGGAAATATTGTCGCCGCTCACAGATTTCATTAAATTCAGCACCTGGGAGTGATATAGAAGCGTGTCGCTGCTTTCTTTTTGTGTTTAGCACGGTTTGAGAGGTTCCCATGGGGATTTGCTAACAACCCAGAAGTGGCCCACCACCTTGGTTTCCACTGAGCAGGCCAGGCCAGGCCTTTTCATTTCGCTAAGCAGATGGAACATATGTGTGTACAGCTGTCATCATAGAATCCCAAACACCCGTAAAAACCCACGAGAGACATCAGCTTATCAATGCAATCAAGTCTTTTCACCATCCAATATATTACAATATCCTGCAATATATGTGCACTTTATGATTCATGTTATGATATATTTATTTAAAAATATCATAGCGTATATGTTAAACCTGCTGTGCCTTTGTGGTAGTCTTTGTAGATGTATAGGTCAGTGTTGATAAACTATATATTACTTCAATATATATAATATATTGAAGTAATGTATAGTAAATATAATATGTAGAAAACACATCAGCTAAGGTGGAGAGGCCTGGATTTCTGAGGAAGATAAACTAGGGGATGATAAACTGGGAGGTCGCTGCTGTGTACAAAAAAAAAGTCATCCATGTACAAGATGGCTTCTTCCTCCACTCCTCTCCTCTGTCCCAAAACCATCCCTCTCAACGCTTTGGTCCATGTGCTCATTGCAATGAAATGATGTTTTTTTTTTAAGGGGGGGGGGGGGCAAATTAAAACCACTGCTCCCACCCCCTCGCAAAACTGCAAATTAGAAATGCAGATGGCGAACTCCCTTTGGGTCGATTCTGCAAAACCTCTTTTGAAATCTCCTCTTGCAGCACGTTGTGCAATTCGAGATTATTCCCGGGTTCCCTGTACGGATTTACGCCCCCACTTTTTTGTTTGGGGATCAAGGATTAACTAGTTTAGCAAAAAAAAAAACAGAAAGTGTGCGTCGAGCGGCGAAAATACCTCAGGCGTAGCGCTCTGTTCCGCAGTTCAGCCTCGCTAAGCTTGTTCTAATAAACAAGCGCTCGACGTTCACGGGGAAGCGTGTTTTCGATTTTGACAGTTTTCCTTAGCTCGGTACTTTTGAAAAGCACATGTTTTGATTGCCTTTTAAGGATTAAATGTTACAAAAACACAAAGATTAATTGAGTCAATTTGTTGGAAAATGTCCTTTCATAAATCCCTATCCCCCGACGTGCAGTTAAAAACCTAACTGTTTTTCCCCCTTCGCGCTGACATCAGTGTCAGAGCAAACGAGGCGACCTTATAAGTACAAACGGCTGACTAACCCCAGGGGCGGCAGCGTGGCCTTGTGGGTAAGGAACTGGGCTTGTAACCGCTGCCGTTGTACTTAACCTGCATTGCTTCAGTATATATCCAGCTGTATAAATGGACGCTACGTAAAACGTTGTGTACATCGCTCTGGATAAGAGCATCTGCTAAATGCCTGTAATGTAATGGATGTGGAGTGCGCTAGTGGAAATGTTAGAGTGGTGGTCATGAAACGGTCGGAGGAGAAATTAAATTCAACAAAGAGTGACGTCAAGCAGGTTTGAGTGTGTAATGGAAAGATGGTGGGAAAGCAGCTGTTATTTTTTAAAAGATCCAGTTTTAGCTTCCATGATACAACAGACCTGGCAAGAGCCCATTAGGTAAGAAGGCCCATAGAGCAAACCCAAAAGAAACAGAGTCCGGGTTTCAGTTGATGGGATTGTTCACTAAAACTTTTCTGGATTGTGAATGGTCGAAATGGTAGTGATGTCACATTTGCGGTTACCCCAGAACACAGTGTTTTAGCACCTATAAAAACCAGTCCAAATAAGCAGTTTATAGAAACATCTGTGAATGTTTTTGAAAGTCATCATAAGATGAGCAGGAAGTAAATATTTAATAGCATTTTTAAGGAAGGAGTTGATATATTTTCATTCGACATAAAGTGAATTACAGTACATTCTCATTACACTCTCTGTACCTATAAAATGCATTCAGGGGGTTCACTTTCAGCCTACAGAGAAAGAGAAAGAGAAAGAAGCCGTCAGGGTTATTATTTTGGCTAACAACGTACAGGGCCCGGATCAAACCAAAAGCAGACAGGCAGAGGTTTGGCTAGGGGCCTGTCAGAATTAGGACCGTCCCGCCCCCTGGGGGGTGGGGGGTGGGGGTGTTTTGGGGATCGGGGAGAAGCGTCTGCTCTCTGTCGTCTGTCCGCGATGACAGAGCACCGCTCTCAGGTCCCTCTCTTGCGCAACGGCGACGCTGACGTCAGCCATTTTGGCGGCCTTCTCCTCCGCCGTCGCGTCGTCGAGTCAGAGCGTGACCTCACCCTTTTTCCCCGTTTCCCATGACAACCCCGGAGCCGCTTTGAAACGGGCCGCGCCCCGGCAACAAAGGGCGGGGCCCCCGAGGCCGAGTTTGCGTGGCGATCGCTGCAGGAAGAATGTACCGCAAAACTTCCACCAAGGGCCCCCAGACCGCCAAGTATGATTTATGAAAGTGGCAACATAGGATTAGTCATAGGGTCAGAGGTCAAGCCGTCACAGCTGTGTAAGAATGCTATTTCCAACCGCATGTGTTTTTGATCTTTTTTGTTTTGGGGTGGGGTGGGGGGGTTAGTTGATGAGAATGGGGCTACCTGGCTCCAACTGTATATCTCCACTCTCTCCACTTGTTTCCTGTTGTTGTTGTTTCTTAATAAGCTCGTTTTTGTCGAGGCTGAGCTCACTGAGGTCATGTTTGACGCTACAAAAATACACACTGACATACTGTACTCAGGAAAAGGAATGGAATGGAAACTGAGGTCTGGCTCACTTCTGGTCCATCGGTTACTTTTTGTCGTCTTGCTTTTTTTAGTTGACGTGCGCTACAAAGGTCCTGGTATGTGGCATCGCAAATTAGTGGGCTATTTCTTTCCATAATTAATGTCATGATGTCATGATAAGTATTTACAGCGTTACAGCGTGAATGATTATATCTGCAGTGTTTACATCAGCAAGAGCCCATTGACTGAAAGAAAATGAGTTGCACAAGCAAATAAATGACTTTTTCAAGATGTACATTAATTAACATCAAAACTTTAACCAGTCCACTTGACATTTTGGCAGATAAATTCCCAAGGAAAGCTGGTAACGTGGTAACGTATGGTTACTTAGTGTGGGGACTCTCACTTCGGTGGGATGGTCCTATTTCTCACACCGCTTTGTTCTTGTTTTATTTTAGGTGAGCACATACTTGCACGTTAAGGACAATCACAAAACCGTGGCGCCTGTGGATGAGGTTGGTTCTTCGCCCCACCTCGACATCAAGACTCAGGAACCCACCCAAACCTCCATCTCCTCTCCTTCCTCCTCCTCGTCTATCTCCGTTTCCCCAACGCAAGTTAGCAGCGTCGCCTTCCATACCCTGCCCAAGAGGGGCTCCGCCTCCAACTCCGCCCTCAATCCTGCCCCCTCCTCCACTGTTAGCTCCGCCCCCTCCTCTACCATCAGCTCCGCCTCCTGCTCCACCACCAGCACTGGCGCTTCCTCTAACAAAATCTCCGCCCCCTGCTCCACCATAAGCTCCAACCCCTGCTCTGCCATCAGCTTCGTCCCCTCCTCTACCATAAGCTCCGCCCCCTGCTCCACCATAAGCTCCTCCCCCTGCTCTGCCATCAGCTCCGCCCCCTGCTTCACTTTCAACTCCGCCCCCTGCTGCACCTCCAGCAGTCAGAAGGGCCGGAGCAAAAACAGGAAGAGGGTCGTGGCCCAGAGGGTCATGGCAGTAGCGCGGCAGGAAGTTCAGTCCCCCTCCCACGATCCCGTCACCCAGGGCACCAGCACCTGGCCCCTAAAGGAGAGGAAGAAGAGGTGCACCTCGTCAACCCAATTGACCACTGCGGAGCCCCTAGACCTCGCTAAAAGACCACTGGTGGAGACTGTGAGTGCACAATGTGTCAGCCAATCAAAATTCACCCCTTCCGTGTTGCCAGGCAGCTTAGCTTCAAGCAGAGGGGCTTCAGCCAGTCAGGTAAAGAACCACTGCAGGCACCTGTCTCTGGGGTCGGTGCTGAGTTTTGACCTGCCCAAAGACCTGAGCCTTATCCCTAGCATCCATGATGTCATCACCATCAGTCCTCCCGGATCAGCAGGGGCTGACCTCCCTAGTCCGATTGGCCCATGTTCACCAGCCGACCAACCACCGGCCACAAGCTCCTCCAATCAAATGCGCTCACCGCTGAAAGGTGGAGATATAATCAAACTCAGCCCCCAAGGACAAACCACTGTCCAATCAGACTGCGTCGCATCACACAGGATCAACCTGCAGGCAACTTTAGTTTCAGCCAATAGGCAGGACCCCTCTCTGAACCCCAAACAGACCCTACCAAGCGATGACCTATCAGACCCGCAGATGAAAGGTCATTCAGATATCCGCAGTCTGAATGAGGACACTAGCCAGAAGTGGGACCAGCGGGAAGCCACTGCGCCTAACTCAAGACTTCACCAAGGTAACAGTCAAAAGGCCGGCCCACCAAAAGAGGACAGCTGCAAAACCTTCACCTGTTCCCATGGCACCACCTCCCTGTCAGTCGCACACGTGTGCCCGAGCGTTCACACTAAAATACAGGACCTTGCCGGGCACATATACCACCCTCCTATGAGGAGGCAGAATGCTCACATAGGAGACCGACCAGCCAATCAGAGCGCAGTCTCTCACTCTGTCGTGGTACCTGCGAGCTGTGTGATTGGTCAGCAGCGTTCTGAGGGCAAGGCCGCTTTTGGGTCCGGACAGGCAAGGCTCAGTGGCACAGAAGGAGGTGAAACTGCACCCCCGGACGCACCCCTGCCCAGGAGAACTGTGGGACGGGTTCTGTCCCTAGAGAGGGCGGAGCCTGCACCTCGCGGCAGGAAGGGCGTTGCCATGGTATCTATGGCAGCAGACACCATCCGTCCCGACCACCGGCAGTTTGAGGAGGAAGAGGAGGAGCTAGAAGACATCTGGAACCAGACCAATGGATACCGGCAGGGCGATGCCTGTCAGCAGGCCAATCAGGGTGAAGCAGAGGCCACGCCCACTACGGAACCCCGGGTATCATCCCCCTCCCCCAGCCCCCGGAGTCAGAACGTGCTCTACACGACCGTAGAGGCCGCTAACTCCGCGGCCTCCACCTCCAACCTCCTGGTGGCGGAGTTCAGGCTCCCCGCCGAAGTGCAGGCCCTGCTCGGATACAGCGCCCCCTGCAGGAGCCCCACGGAACAGCCCGGCAGACAGAAAGTTCCGGAAACCCAGACGGCAGCCCCAGATCTGCTGAACCCCCCCGACGTAGAGCGCCCCCAAAAGCACCCCGCCCACGACGGAGGCAGAGGCTTGGAGAGAGAGAGGGAGGACGCGGATGGAGAGTCTGAAGTCTGTCCAAAGGTGAGACCCGCAGGTCCGGTTTGGCTCAAACTGTCCCACATGGACCGTCTCCTCATTCCTTTTGCATTTGCACACTTACATTGCAGACCAGGGTTGGGCAATTTATAAACATCTTTTTCAGCTACACCACTCACAGGCTGAAAAACTGACACATGGACTATGGCAATCAGATTACTTCTGCCCCACCTAGTGGTGGCAGCAGCTAAAGCAGGGGTCCTGGAGAGCGCATGCGGTGTGTATGCGGGTTTTTGTTTACACCAATTATCCTGGATAAACAAGCTAACTGGCTGTACAAGCATGGACTGAAGTAAAAAGAGCCGTTCTGGGTTTTACTCCAGCTAACTCTGTAATCCCGCTCCATGAAACGCCCCTCCCCAGTTTAAGACCTTCTATCCCTCAGAGAGGAAACTGTGATTCACAGCCTGTACACAGATAAATAGGGGGGGGAGGCTGGGAAGGCCGGAGTGAGGCAGAGACCGGGGGACGGAAAAAGAGACGCATCGCAGCTGGAGTAAGACATCGGGAAACTCCGCCGCAGCTGCTCGATGCGGAGCGCTTGGAGCGGTCTGTACGAGGACCAGGCCGCCTCCTCGCTCATCTCTGCGGGCTGTTGCGTTGCTCCGGTCCGGTTTGACCCGGTCCCACTTTGAGAATAAATTAGTCTTTATAAGTATAGGAAATACAATATAAATCGAGAGGTATTAAACTCGTGGATACTGTGAAAGTGAAATTTCACTTCTGCATTTCTTGATATATAATTTCTGTTTTATTGTAATACTTTGGCAATGGAGGATATCTGAGATATTTCCAGAAGTTGTTGATGACCTGCAGCTTTACAATGGCTAGTATCGGTGCATTCGGTGCTTGTCGTCTGCTGCCAGGAAGTATACTTGAAGCAACTCCAAAGCATCCAGTACAGTCATAATGCGTTCAGGGGTTGCACGTGTATATATGACCTAAATTATATTACTTCTAATTATATTACAGAAGAAGCCAGTTTTAAGTTCATTGTGATGACAAAGAAATGTTTTATCCACAAATCAATGTTTCAGAATGTGATTTTTGGAAAAGCCAATTCTCATTTAATTCTGATTAAGATAGCTGATGCCCAAATTGGTGAAAAACACTGGTGTAGTACTGTAAATTAACTTGACTGATGTTCCTCAGGTCCAATCAGTGAGCTGGCTGCCAGTTTGCATGGGGGCAGGAGAGAAAGGCCAGCAGCCAATGGGCTCGGGCGAATCCTGCAGCGACATACAGCTGCAGGGACATGCAACCACTAGAGGGCACTGCAGCTCTATGGTAATTCTCGAACAGAACTTCTGCACGCGTGTGTGTATGCGTTTGTGTGCGCATATGTGTGCCTGTGCATATATGAGTGTGTGTGTGGGCGCATTTGTGGGTGTGTGTGTGTGCATATCTGAGTAAGTGTGTGTGCTTATGTGAGTATGTATGCATATATGTGAATGCATATGTGCGTGTGCATATGTGAGTGTGAGTGCATTTAAAAATGTGCTTTATGAAGAACATTTTCTACATTCTCTACTGTTATTGCATTTTACTAATATATTACATTAGTTTTACATTACATTTTACGTAGTTTTACTTTACAAAGAATCAATTGCTATCACCAACACAGATAAATCCTCACCACAAGCTCAGCTCTGCATTAGAGAAGACAGCTTTATGATGTCAGAGGCCTGCAGTGAATTCCGTCAGTAGATCATTCCGGTGTGTAAAGGCCCTGGAATCGATCGGTGATTAGTGATCGTGCTCACTGCCGCGCGTGTGTGTGTTTCTGTGTGTGTGTGTGTCCGTTGCATTTTACAGAATGGGAACCGGTCTGAGGTCCAGTCAATGGAAGGAACTCTAGAGAGAAAACACCTGCTGGAGAAGGGAAAGAAGGTGAGAGAGAAGAGGGGAGAGGGAGAGAGAGAGGGAAGGAGGGAGAGGGGAGCGAAACAAAGACACTTGTGTCTATCTTGTGTATTGTTTCAGTGTTATCCTTTCGCAACATCGTCATGTTCAGGAAGAGCTATTGGATTACAGAGAGGGAGCGATGCACTTGATCTAATCAGAGACAGAACTGTGTGTGTGTGTGTTTGTGTCCATCTTTGTGTGCGTGAGATTAGATTTTTGTTCTGTTATCGACTAAAATAAACTCTATTTCTGCTGTCCTCTCAGGAGGACGCAGTTCAGTTCAGGTGAGCGCGGTGATGATTCGGTGCCTGCGCTCTGTGTGCCTGTGCGATGCTGGCGCAGGGTCTCTCTGACGCAGTGCTTCTCCCGCAGGCCCTCCGCTGCGCCTGGGACGCCGGCCACGCCCTCCTGTTCAAACGCTCGCTGCGCTTCTGCAAGGAGATAGAGGGCGGTCTGCAGGTAACCGCGGCGATGCTCGACGCCGACGTGCGCAGGAAGCAGAAATATTTATTTTTAAATTCTCTTTAGATTTAGAGTCTTTAGATGCTTGTGTTTGGAAATTTTGAAACATTTCTCTGGATCCTTGTGGATTTTCACTGAGATGTTTTACTAAACAAATCGTAAATGTAAAAATTGTATGAAAGGAGCCTGTGACTATATGAGTGTGTGTGTGTGTGCGCATTTGTGAACACGTGTGGGTGCGTATCTGAGTAAGCGTGTGTGTACCTATGTGAGTGTGTGCACATATATGTGAATGCACATGTGCGTGTGCATGTGTGAGTGTGAGTGCATTTACAAAGGAGAAAGGTTATTGTATTTGAAATAATTATTTGACTGAGTTCAGGTAGGACAGTGTATCATGTAGTGACCCTTGTATGGTGAGGTATCATATTCTGAACTCTGTAACGTGGTACTGTTCGTGTCATATCGTGGCCCTTGTATCGTGATAGGCATCCGATATTGAGGAAGTTGTAGGCACACAGCCTGCTGATGTGCCCCTGTGCTGTGTCTCACTCAGAGCGGGGAGCCTGTGCTGACTCTGGACCTGACTGGAGCTCAGTGCACGCCAGTCCCTGACTGCAGCGAGAGGCCCAACTGCTTCAGCCTGCGGTGAGCGCTGGACCCCACAAACCGTCACACACAGAACAGCGTGTTTTACACCAGGGATGCCAGACTATGAGGGCTGAACAGCCGTGGTGACCTCCTCTCTCTCTCTCTTTCCCTCTCCCCCCTTTCTCTCTCTCTCGCTCTCTGTCCCTCTCCCCCCTTTCTCTCTCTCTCACTCTCTTTCCCTCTCCCCCCTTTCTCTCTCTCTCTCTCTCTCCCTCTCTGTCTCTCTCTCTCGCTCTCTCTCTCTGTAACTCTAGGCTCTGTGATGGCTCAGAGTACCTGCTCAGCTCCTCCTCCAGCTCTCTGATGAAGGAGTGGGTGCTCAGGATCCAGGCTATCGCAGGTACAGAGTGGCTGAAGATCATCCCTGTGCAGTTACTAGCCATTACTAGCAACCACCGGCTCGGTGTCGTGTTTATGTTTCCAGGCCCAAGTCATCTTTGACTGGGCCATTCCTGTTAGTCTTTTCATTAGTTTTGGACCTATCAGAAAAATGTTTTTGAGAAGCTGCTGACGTGTGTGTGTGTGTGCGCCATGTATAAGTGTGTGTATGTGTTCGTGTGTAAGCATGTGTTCCTGTGCATGTGTGCACACGTGGATGTCCGTGTGCGTATTCATGCGTGTGTGTGTCTTATTCGCAGGTTTGAGTGAGGTGGACTCCTCTGGTTACCTCTCCTCGTAAGTGCTGCCCCCCCCCCCTTCCCCCCCCCCACACACGCACATACACATAGAATGCCCCTCCCCCATATCAAGTCTTCATCTCCCCCAATGCTACATCGTCACAATATTACTCTTCTGTTTCTTCTGTTCTGCCCAGCAACAGAGGGAATATGAGGTCATAAGATTCAGTGCTAGATTATACAGACAGTCAAACAGCGGAAGACAATGCCAGACTTGCATAATGAAATTTTATACATCGACATGTTTGGTTAGTTATTTGGTGTGCTTGTTCAACAAACTGATTGAACAACCGTGCCAAATTTAAAGGAATATTGTTTTTTCATTATTATTTCATGAATCAGCCTGATGTCCAATCGGTTTCAATATTAATCGGTTGAATGAAAAGGCTGGCTCAGCTGAAGCTTGCTGGTAACCAATATAGGTTGCAGTTCACTCTGTGCCCACAAGAGGGAAGAAGAGGTCTGTCTCTTCAATAATTTGGGGTCCTTTTATTTTTTCCAAATTTCAGGAGGTCATGAGAGAGGGAAGAGTAGAATTTTGAGCACTCTCGCACACACACACACACAGACACACACACACACAAACATACTGGCACACTGTCTTTTTCAGGGGCTGTAATAGAAAGAATTGAACACCTGGCAATTTTGTTGTTTTGTACCAGAATTCGTCCTGTTGTGTCCTCACACACTTTCCTACTTTTTGTTCCTCTCCTCAGTACTCTCGGTCCCACAAGCCACTGCACTGCTGGGGATGACATCACTTCCTCTCACTCGGGCCCCTTTCAGTCCTGTGGTGCCAGAGCCAAAGAGCTGGTCATCCTGACGGGCGACACCTCCCATGGTTCACAGAGGAATCATGGGATCTTGGAGGACAATTCACCACCCTTGTCTTCAGATGC
This sequence comes from Anguilla pacifica, assembly GCA_039654925.1. Taxonomy (NCBI): domain Eukaryota; kingdom Metazoa; phylum Chordata; class Actinopteri; order Anguilliformes; family Anguillidae; genus Anguilla; species Anguilla pacifica. The sequence goes on along the minus strand of CM077285.1, from coordinate 8,064,913 downwards.
AGGTTAGGGAATCGTACCGTGGCAGGAACACAACATCAGTATTGTATGTACCGTATTTATGCCATGCTACACAAGGGGTCACTTCCACTAATTCAGGGGTCCTCTAAACAGGGGACGCCCAAACAAGGGTCCCCCAGCCCTGGCTCAGGGAAGCCGTGGGGTTTGGCTGGTTTTTATTGTTGCTCTTCACTTAACGGTCAGTTAAAGCAGCTGATTACACTGGCAACTCTCCTGGTTTCTTGGGGCTGAATTGGTTGCAGATTTTAAGCTGTTTCAGACCCTGCAGCTCTCCAGGACCAGTTCCAATTCATTTACATTACCATGGAAATGTATCTTTTTTTCCAATACCAATAACTTAATGACTCTTTCGAACAAAATTCTGTTCAGTCCCATTCACAAGCTAGTCCCCAAGCTTTTCATGAGATTTGAATTTGGAGCAGTTAGGTGTATTTATGTTCAATTTGCTATTGACCCTTGACCCTTCACATTGCCCCATTTTTGTTCTTCTCTGCAGGGGGTCACCCCGGGCCCCTTAGCCAAGCCGTGACACAGCCGCCGGCCCTCGGACCCCTGGACCCCCAGCCCGGCATCTCCTTCTCTAACAGCCAGGAGTGTCCCAGCACCAAGCAGCGATCTCACTCCTTTACCTCAGGTGACCCCTCAAACCCTACTGTGTACCCCAATATTCCATATCGACACTGTGTACCCCTTTAATCTGTATATAGACACTGTGTACCCCATTACTCTCTATATGGAAACTGTGTACCGCATTAATCTGTATATGGACCCTGTGTACCCCATTAATCTCAATATGGATGCTGTGTACCCCATTAATGAGCGACGCACATGGATTGCACAGAGCAAGTTTGGTTAGGAAACTCTTGCTGCAGCCAATCAACGGTCGGCCTAAGCAATCTCATACTCCTGCATTTGCATAAACAACCAATCACATACCACCAATAGAACGCCTTCTTAAACAGTCTGACCTCTCCAGTTCTGCTTATTGCTGCTTTTGCATCCTTCATTTGCTACTGCACAGAATTGTGTTCACCCTCCACTATCCCAGCTACCACCTGTTTGTTGGATCTGCTTCTAGGTATTGGGGGGATTCTTGTATACCTTCTGTTTGGGAGGGGAAATGTATTGTTCTCAGAGTTCTTAGAACAGTTGGTTAATTAAAAACTTTTTGAATCAGCCACCGGTTCAGACCCTCTAAACAAAGTGTAATTACCCATTTTAACTCTTCATTTAAGTGAAAAGAAAGAAAAAAACAGTCAACCCGGTGGCTCTCCAGGGGCAAGAGCTGTTTGTTGTTACCCCAGCACTCTACATGGAGTCTGTTCATTCCTTTTTCGCTCGAGTGGGAGCACTGCAATAACGAGCTGAGGGACATTGAGAAAAAGTTTAGTGAAATATACTTTTAATTGTCTTTAGTTACTTTATGTTCCTTACAAGTCGAGAAAGGTCAATTGCATTTTTAATGGAAATGCTTATTACAGGGAAATGAGTGCCAAAGTCGAACAATGCTGAGCTTTAACAGGAGGGTGGGGAGAGGACGAGCGATCTGTTATCAGGGCTGTTATTGTGTTCTTTAAAAATCCATACTCCATTACAAACGCTGCCCCAGCTCAAAAAATATCTTTGATTCACACCTCTGGGGAACAGAAGGCTTTTGTGTACATGTCCGCTGGCAAATTGCGTTCAGTGTACTCGCTTCCACTGCTCTTGCCTTTACCAAGGTAAGCCACAGATCCTGTAGACTCACCAGATGTTCAGCTCCTGCGTTCCTGCCGTCTTCTCTGGTTTAGTAGAGCAGGTTCTTGTTGGTAACAGGGGCTTCTGGTGCTACGCTACAGTACGAAACCACCGGTGCCACAGTATTGTACTTGGTCACTTCCCACTTATTCAATTTTATGATGATGCACCAGATTGGAATGTTTTGGCTTCAATGGACAGGAGAAAGAGCCTCCACTGGTAAGAATGCAGAGTTGAACATCTGGTGAGGCCACAGGATCTGTGGTTATACACGCAGTGGATCCTAAGTGCAGTGTTTCTCTCTGTCTCTTTCAGCCACCTATCAGAAGATAACCCCTGCCCCACTGCCCCATGGGATACGCGAGGGGGGGTCCAGCTACTCAGTGACTCTATTCATTGGAGACCAGCAAACGGGGGCCCTGCCCCCCGAACACACCACGGAATCGCCAGCTCTGATTGGCCAGCAGTGGGAGGCCTTGCAGGACTCGCTCTCCGACAAGAGCTGCGGCACCCCCACTGAGTCGCAGAAGAAGTCTGTCTTCAAGAAGTTTTTTGGGAAGGAGAGGTTTTAGAGCGATGACCTCTGATCTTGGAGGAGATCGTTGACTATTTTTATCTTCCTGTGTACAGAGCACATTTGTCCTCCTGCCTCTTCTGGCTAAGAATCTGACAGCAATAACAGCCATCATGGGACCAATAAATCCTTATTTTTACTGTTTTTAGTGTTTTTTTTCTTTCTTTTTCTCAATACCGTGGCCGAATCTCCACAGAAATGTCACTGCATCCTCAAACTCCTTTTTCATCCAAATCAGTCTGAAAAACTCAATCACTGTGACCTTCAAGACATAAAGGTCAGATTGCTCTATGGCTCTCCTCTCTCTGCTGTGGGGATGTTCCGCATTCCTCCTGGACGCTGTCTGTGGGAAGCCGTTAATAAGCGAATGCACGTAAATAACAGATTTGAATTTTTTTTTTTTTAAGTGTGGCTTTTAAATGTTGGTCTGCTGTTCATCCAACAGCCGATCAGAGAGCTGACCAGATTATGAGACCGTGTATGTATTTCAGTTCAGACTGTCTCTGGTTGAGTAGCTGAAGTAGTCAAATTATAGGTTGTGATCTTTAATACAGTCTACACTTGCAATGTCCTTTCAAAATATAGGTTCTAGAACTTTCTGTACCAAGCATTCTCTGAAATATTCAGACTTGAAGCATCTGTTCACTTTTTTCTATGACAAAGTCGAGCACTGAACACAAATGTCACCGCAGAATCTGGGGGGGATTAAGAATTAGCTGTAGTTTTACTTGACATTTTGTTGCCTTAAAACTGATGTCCTTTTCGTTAGATTGTAGAACACCCTGGAAATCAAATGTTAACCTGCACATATTAATAATAGGGAGTGTGATGGTATGGGATCCAACGGCTTTGAAGTGTGGTTTTAAATCTGTGTTTTAGTGAGTCCTTTTAATTCTGCCTTCCCAAGATATGAGTGGAAAGATGGTTATTTTCTGTGGGAGCACAAAATCCAGTTGTCCTGTCTATTTGAATATATTTCTGAGGGCCGTTTATGGTATTGATATTTATTGGCTGCAGTCCTTCATGTTATCATAAGGGTTATGGCTGTGGATGACAAACAGATCTCTTCATATCTATCCATTATTCAGCCTTTCTTTCCGATCTGTCGATTTTCTCCATTTTAATGTGCAGCACCTGGTTCACTGTTGTAATTCCAGCAGTTTGAAACTGCTTATCTTTTTTTGTCTTTTTTTAAAAAACATTTTTTGTTAATCAATAGCTGACAACAGGCTACTTTTTAATCCCGTAACATTAAAAACAACCTATTGTTTTTATTTTTTATTATTTAATTAAACTGCTTAAAGTTCTTTCTTATCTTCAAACCACCCGTTACACAGAACTGTTTTCAGAGTGACGTTTAATAAAGGGAAGTACTTTTTTAACCACTCTCCGTTAAAAGGGCTCTTTGATTGTTGTTGACATGCACTGTAGACCGAACCTGATGATCTGTTTTGGCAGCTCTCTCTCTCTCTCTCTCTCTCTCTCTCGCACCCAGCAGCAGAAGTTGTCCGGGTCGCAGAGGTGAATAAAGTGACGTATTCCCAGATGGGATTTCAGAGAGAGGCGCTTCCGCGCGTCTCCATTGTCTTCGCACGAATGAAAAATGTCAGCCTTGTCGGGATAAGAAGAACCCCGCGGCCTATTGGCTGTTGCCGGGAGATTACAGCGGGATTCCAAACACTGTCTGTTAAAAGTCTGTTTCAGGCACGCACGTTTATGATCCAGGGGTTCTCATGGCAGCCTGTCTGTTAAGGTAATAAGAACTAAAAAAATAACACAAACTATTTATATATATAATATATTTATATATTTATATATATAATCAAACTATTTGAGACACAGCGAGACCACGAGACACGTCGTGTATTGTCAGGTGCAGAACAATTGCGAGGAGGTCGTGTTGGATAAAACAAATAGACGCGAGATTGTTTCAGGAGCCGAAAGGAGTTTGTTACGCACGGCAGATACCGCTAACGTGGGGGATAAACGCGACGCTGCCGCGAACTATAAACAAGGGCTTTCGGTTCATTTGTGTCGATAAAAGATTAAAACTACATTAAATGCTTAAGAGTGACTTGCGGACACTGGGTCAGACTCCAATGCCTTGCCTTACCGCCATTAGGCCTGGCGCCGAGCCAGCCGCCAGAAACAATCCGCTATGCCTCTCACGCGATCAATATCTTCTTGTTTTTCTCATCTACTGCAAATATTAACACAATCGCCTGAAGAGGCAGAGGGAAAGGAAAAAAAAGATTGCCGTTGCCTTGGGAGAGGAAGTTTTATGTGTTGCCCTTATCGAAAGTAAGCCTGGTCCTACGTCGCTTTAACAAAAAGTTGCTTTTATCTTGGGCACTTTGGAGAAGCCGTGAGTCACCGCGGGTCGTCCATATTCTGCCTTCCCCGATTCACTAAAGTGCACCAGGTGGGACGTGAATCCAACAGGCGAAAATCTCAACATCGAGGATTTACCCTGTGCAAGCAGGGTCATGACCACCTTTGAGGACACCGAGGACTTGTCCTTGGTATTTTTTTTCCTCGTCCATTTCCAGAGCCTATATTTAATTCTGTTCTTTAGTGAGAACATCAGTTGCAATTAATTTAGGAGGGGAACGAATGGCCTTTAATATTTTCTGCATGTACAGCATTTCCACCCTAAAATCCATCCTCGATTAATTGACTGAAAGGAATGAAATTAAATTAAAGGGAACCAAATTAATTTAAAGGGAACGAAAAAGCATACCCTGGCCTAACCCCCCACCCAACCCCTGCCGAGTCACATGATCTTGGCACATTTTATGTCCTGGTTCCACCCCTAATCTAGTCTGTAAGGCAAGATGCTTGACCAGAACTGCTTCAGAAAACATCCAGCGGCACAAATGAATTACACGCAGTAAAAACTGTGAATCTGTGTCACTAAGTCACCCGGGTCATAAGAGAGTCCGCTAATGTAAAGGCATGCTATCGGCGCTCAGTTTCACGGTGAGGGCCGGTGGTGTCGGCGCCGCCGCGCGCGCGGTACGGTAATGTGGATTTCACACCGGGCCGCGCCGTCTCCGGTGCCGTGAGCGTGACCGTCTGCGACTCCTCCTCCCGGTCTAAAACCGGCACGCGCCCAATCCTAACGCGACACCGGCGACGCCCTCAGTGCGTCGAGACCTCCGTCACGCACTGGGCTGCGGCCGGGTTTAAAAACACCGCTGCAGGCATAACCGTTTGAGCGGGGGGGGGGTTATTACACAGATCTTTCCCTGCGCGGAGACGGGCACTATTTCTAACACACGTATTTAAATATGTGTCTGACTGTGTGTATTTCAGTATGTAATGTGGGTTGCTTGCCTCTTTTTTAAGGTTTATACCACTGTTATTAGCCTTGTGTGATGCACACACACACACACACACATACACACGCACACAGATGACAATATTTAGCGGAACTGTTCCTTGGTGAACAGGAGCACACATACACAAACACACACACACACAACCATATTTAGCTTACCTGTTCCATGGCGAGCAGGACTCGCAAATACACTGCATGCACACACACACACACACATACAGAGGATCATATTTAACTTAGTTGTTCCTTGGGGAGCAGGAGCATGTGTGGAAGACACGCACGTGTGCACGCACACACACGCACACACACCGCCCGTTCCTCAGGGCCCAGGAGCACAGGAAGTGCATAAATATGAAACCGAGTGGCTCTATGGGAAAAAATGAGCCCCCCGATTGATTTACAATAGAGCCAGAAGCTTACAGTACCTGCCACTTCCTCTCCGTGGAAACGGCTTGAGATATTTCACCATGACGACTGTAAAGTAGAGCCGTAGGCAACATCTATCAGAGACATCAGTCATGAGAATGTGCACATCGGCTGTCCCTGAACCATCAACCGAACTGTGAGTCGGTGCCACAATTTCTGATGACAAAACCCACTCTTATTACACTTACAGCAAAATAATATACAGAAATGTATGTGTTTGTAAATATAATGATGAATGTATTTGCCCTCTCTATGTGAACTAACTGGCTGTATAAACCAGCACTGCTTCACTCATTGATTAGATTACAGTAAAACATCTCATATAGGAACACACGAGCAGTCTTGGGCTGTCATTCATATGCTTAATCAAGAAATGTAGCTAAAATGTCCGATGGTGTAAATGTTAGGGCTAATTCAGTAATTAAGGCCAGAAGTTGGCACAAAAACCAGAAACAGACATGACCCTCTTTGCCCACCTCTGAGGTAGAATCTCATAGGTTGAGAAGCCTGCTGTCTGTCTGAGTCAGTCAGTCTCATTGCTTTTGAAGCTGAGATTGAAAAGTTGAGTAGGGGCACGGTCCTCCCCCGTATCTGGATGACACTCAACCGCACAATGTGACCCCAACCCCCCTTTCTTTCCTTCCCCCCCAATCCCTCCAAAAAAAAAAATCTCCATCACAAAAAAAAACAGCCCTGGGCCAGAGGTGGTCTGTCAAAGCCTTTTCTCACCTGTCACAGGTGTGCGTCATTTCAGAGTTTGGATGTTGGCGGGTGGGGGGGTGGGGTGGACAAAGGAGTTTTCTGGGGGGAGGGATTGGGACTCTACGCCCGGAGTGCACAGACTCACTCACCCACAGGTGCGCGTGGGCGGGGAGGAGGACCGGTCCTTTCACAGGGCCGAGAGAAACATCCGTCAGGTCACTGGGAGCTGTCAGCACCAATCAGAGATGACCGCAGAAGATTACAGCACAAAAGAGCCGGAAAAGGAGGGGCTTACAGAGGCCTAGGTCCTAACCCTAAAACAGCCTCTTGACCTTGTGGGGACCAGCAAAAGGTCCCCACAAAGCATAATTTTCCTCATCTTTCTATCCTTGTGGGGACATTTGGTCCCCACAAAGATAGTATTACAAGTTCACACACACACACACACACACACACACATATATACTTTACTGTTCCTGCCCTGAAGCGGCATTCCTCTTTAACTAAACCCCCAACACCATTTGCTTCCACATAATACCACAGTCTATCTTTTCCTCTTGCGGTATCTATTATGGTATATATTGCTATGTTGCATGATGATGTATTGGCTAATGCTATCAGTTGTGACCCCTGTGAATTAACCTCGGCATCAGATTGTTGACTAAACCTGTGTGCATGCTGTATGCGCATATTTAAATTGCTCTGGATAAGTGTGCCGGCTAAATCCCTGCATGCAAATGTGTATGGGATTAAGGATTTGTGCATATGTGTGCTGTTCGGTATCCGTTTGCCCTGTGTGGTGAATGTACTGTTTTTAAACCAATTTTTGGCTGGAATACAGGACATCGTGGCTATTATGCGATGGATTGAAACCCTTGTTTGGGCCCCTTGGGATTACAGGGTCAAGCATATTTGGGTTAATCGTAGCATCGGCGCAGAAGGGCACTGTGCTAGCAAACACATCGTAAAAACACATAACATAGAGGTGACAAGCATTCCCAAATCTCTCGCTAGCTGGCAGGTGGTACCTCCTCCCACTCCTCATCAGAAGATGAATACGGGCGTCTGAACCTTGATGGAAATGAGGAAGATTACGATGAACAAGCTTTAATTAGCAGGAACGCAAACATGTTTCACAGATGAGGAGCCCTCAAATCTCACTTCAAACAAGCTCTATAACTCTAACACTTCCACTTCGTCAGATGATGAATATGAATCCTTATGAAAATCTGAAAGATTGAGGTGGACAAAGCTGTAATTAGAATAGGCATCTCTAAATCACCTAGATACCGTTATCCTGCTCTTCTGCAGCTCACTCATGTTTTGAATGCTTCCTTCAAAGACGATTTTTAAATCTGTCATATTATTCAGTCTTAACTTCAGGTTAAACGTGATCACCTTCACTTGGTGGTGGCACCTAATGTGTAAATCACAAGGTGATTCACAAGATGATTCACACAGCACAGGATTTGTTGTAGCCAACCGATTGAGCCATCAATCAGTTTGGATTTTAAAATGAACGTTTGGATGTTGGGAGTGACAGAGCCCTAGGCGGGCTTTGATATTACATATCATTGTTGTCAGGCTGTGCCTTAAAGCTGAGTAGCCTATGTTAGACAAAATGGCATTCCTAGAACACAATCCATCTGGTGATTAAACCTCAATCTCCGCTCCCCTATTGTGTCCAGAGCTTACACACAGGATGTTATTTAACCCAAGGTCTGTTATCCTCCTTAGACCCGGCAACTCATTTCTGTCCCCTACAGAAGACACGAGTCTCTGGTCTTAATCTCAAGAACCGTATATTTTACTGTGCTGAAACCTACAGTACAAGGCACATTCAATATAAATTAAATAAATAATAATATTTATTTTTCTCATCAAAGACACCAGTATTATATCAAAAAATGTAATATTTAAACTTTTTTTCTTCCTGGTCTTAGATGGATATCTCAGCAACCTATTTTCTGAAGCAGCTCAGAGGAAGCACCTTGCATAATGATGTGGCAACAATACCCCACCTGGGAATCAAACCTGCAACCTCTGAGTCTAAAGCAATTTGTGCACTTGCTCTCTCTTCCCAGGTGTGTCTGACTTCTGAAGGAAATGCGAGGAGGACCAGGCAGTCCTCCTCTGTCCCACAAAGCCTTGCAGAATGGCCTGCGCACACAGAGCCTTCCGTAAGATTCTTGACATTGTGGTGTCCCAGACGCAGACCTTTCAGGGGTAAGGTGTCCCAGTGCTGTAGCCAGCTCCTCTGCCGGTCAGGGGTTTCTGCGTGCATGGGGGTGCTCTGTGTCAGGGGATCCTGCATTTTAGGTGAGTCGGGGGGGCGGGGGACGCTACCCATGAGGAGGTCCCATTCATGCCTGTGCCTGCTGCCATATCTCAACACCATTTCTCTCCCGACACCCTCCCGCACCCATCCTGTCAGAACAAAGCAGGCCTTGTCCCCCCCTGAGAGCGCACTGAGAGCGAATTGGACCCAGATGTGAGGCCTGTGCTTGACTCCCCCCTCCCTCGACCCCCTCCCCCCCATCAATGTTCCATGGATCCCACACAGGTACTGGCAACCCCCCCATTTTCAGCTTACAGAATTTGCCAAAAACAGAGCAGGGTCTCTAAAACCCAGAGGGCCACTTCTTATAGAACCTGGTTAAGTCTTCCATTCAATGAAACACACCTCAAATTTGACCCATGACCCCTGACCACTGACCTATGTCTAATTGCATAAGGACATACTTCTAGTGTCACCAGATGCCCCTGGGACCAGTTCTGAGAGAGAGAGAGAGAGAGAGAGAGAGAGGTTGTTTTTTTGAGATGGGTGAATGATGGATTTTCCTCCTCTGATAGGGAGACAGCATGACAGGTAGGATGTGAGACAGCATGAGAGAGGGGGAGTGAGAGAGAGAGAGAGAGAGAGAGAGATGGTGACTCTCATTGAGCCGGGGCCCCTGTTCCTCACGTGGTTGATGGTGCTCGACGGTGCACAGACCGGGGCGGGTCAGGTAATCAGGGGAGTTCCCGGCCGTTTGAGTTCTGCGCAATTTATCAACTTATCGCCCGTGTCCTCCTCCGGCTAACTCGGGAGGGAGAGCGGAGAACGAGAGGCACCGCACGGTCGTTCTACAGAGGGGGGGAAAAAAACATTTTAAATCCTATCAATGAAGGACTGTCGGACATGTTTCCAATCACTGTCAAAGCCAAGGGGGCCGCTGGGCTCAACCGACTTCGCTATCAGTAGCTCGTCCTCCCGCCAACCGTAAACAAAAGTTCTGTTAACCGCCTCGTCTCGTCACCCCACAAAAGTATGCCTGCGCCCGTTATGACCCAGACTGCACCTCTGTAGCTGTGAGTAAATCCCACCCCCATAACCCAGCAAGCAAGCACCGATTGTACAGCCATCAGTGCCAGCATATACCAACCGCCATTACTGCAATATGCTGGCGATAGGACCGTTCAACAACTGCTTTGCGTTCTCTCCTGTTAGCAAAATGCTAGTTTGTGTCAAAATGGTGGACCGGCAGTGGGGAGTGAGAATTCTGTGCTTGTTGGCTCAAGGTCCTCAAGGTCCCCAACTCACAAAGGTGAAAAGTCCAGGGGTCAGAAAGTAAAAGTTCTGCCATATGTTTCTTTTACCTATGAACTCAGCGAGCCATTTTCACTAATTCGTTCTACCTCTTGGCGGAAGAATAGTGCCTAACTAGCAAAGCTCAGTGCTGTCCGCGGGGCACAGCCAGGGACGCTGCCAGGAAGTTTGGGCCCCATGAAAAGATGTCACATTGGGCCCCACCACCCCAGGCCTCCTGCACTGTCACTGTAACCACACCATATTTTTGAGGGCCCCTCCCAGTCCGGACCCATGGAATCACTCTGACTTCCCCATCCCATACGGTGCCCCGGGGTACAGCTGTCGGTCCACCAGGGTTTCGCAAATCACCACTTATAGCGGTTGTGAAGCGGACAGTGGCGACAAGGTGCGGAAGATGAGGACCACCAGCTGGCAAGAACGGGCAAGGATAGTTGATAAAACGATCTCACGGCTAGCAGACCGCTGTAGTTCTGATTCGTAAAAAAGCCGCCGTGACAATAGCAGTTGCCGACGGCGGTTTTGATACGCCCTCGCTCGCCGGGAAACGCCGCCTCGAAATGCCGTGTGTGTGGGCAGTAACGGGCCGTCGCTTACGCCACTAACCGAAAGGATTATCCGCTCCCTGCACCTCCCGTTCGGTGAGTCTGAGCCTTTCCTTCCTTGCAGCGGGACTCCGACCATCTGGCAGATCCGACCGCACGCCCGTTAAATGGGACTAAAAGCACAAGCACACGCCTTTCTTTGAGCGCGGTTATTATGGGATGCTAAACGTTCAGAGCAGCACGATTGTGCCCGGTAAAACGTTAAGCGGCAGACTCGGTTAATGAAGCCCACTGTTCTACTGTGATTAAGTATAAAACAGCGCCCTGTCTGAGACCTGAGTCAAATGCTTTAACCCTTTAGGACCCCAACAACGTTCCCACACTTTTCTGAATGTAAATCTTTTTTTCACCACTGTCCAGAGCAATAAATAAATAAAAACTAAATAAATAATATTTTTGAAAATATTTTCACTGCAACATTTTTTTTTTTGTCATCCAAGATACTTGTATTATGTCAAAAAAGTTAAATACTTTAAACTTTTATTTCTGACAAGTGTTGGGAGGACATACACCTGTCATGTGTCCATTTCTGAACCAGTAATGACCGTTCAGTCTTTGCTTCAATCAGCATTAATGCTGCTTTGTTGCACAAAAGCACTACAGACTGAGCATAAGGTTTTCCCACTGGAGAGAAGACTATAGTCTGGCTTCAGGCACAGTGCTGTTTAAGGTCTTTGTAGAGACAAAGAAAACATAAGAAAATGATTTATTTTCTTTTTTTTAATCAGTTGGAATGAAGGTAGAAGCCCGCCCCTCCTCCCACGCAGGGCACCGGGTTCGACTTGCTGGCGGCAGCCCTGTGGTGGACCCGCGTTTCTGTTTCCCAAAGCAGGGAAAAACGGAGCGATAGTGGCTCGACGTGATTTAACGAGGGAGACTGAAGCCACGGCTCGTTTCTTGGGTGGACTCCATTTCCCACGTGCCTCAGCTGAAAACGAGCTCTGAGGATTATGGTATTCTGATCACCTGCTCCCCTAATCATCCTCTGCTTTTGTCATCTTTCTCTGTCACATGATCCCTAAGCAATTAAAATAAATGACTGAGGTCATTTTAACCAGCATGGTTTCCAGGTCCAATCGACAAGCTGTCTAGCTGTCTGCAAACCATTTGGATGACACATCGCATTATGAGCTTTGGTTTAATGGGTGAATGGTATTAGTATTTTGGACATTGGAAAAAAATTGGACTTTGAGTGAACTCCTGCTGCAAAACTTGTACAGGACATAGCTCTCATTTCAACTTTGGAAGGGGAAAGAATTATACTGAACATTCTAATTAGCATTAGAGTGTTCAGTTAAGAACATTCTAATCGCATACTTGTGATCTCACACCTTAAAGGGTGAAGTCACTGCAATGAGATGAGTGGCCCAGTTCCCAGGTTGGCAGGCTTTATCCCACAAAGTTTTGGGATTTTATCACCTGACCTGGCACCTTCTGAGCTGTGATCCCTTCACTGTCCGTTCACCTCTCTGCACCCCAAGAAATTTAGCCATCTGACGCCACATAAATATTTGGGAATACCTCTGTACGCTTTTATGTAATATTACATTTTTATTTCTCCACACATGTTCACATTTCACGATATGATGCACGAGTGGTCCTGGAAGTGCAAAAGGAAAACACATAAAATAGGATCTGGAGTGAAGAGCTACGCATTAGGCAACGCTGGCTGTCTGTCAAAATGGATTAGTCGGAGCGTAGATACTGCCCGTGGCCATCCACACACGCATCTATGAATTATGGCTTCACTTATCATAAATTCTTTATGCATTCTATAAAGTTCACGTGCAGTTGAGAACAGTGCTGTGGGTCAACATGTCGAATGTGGAGCAGTGTGAACTGAGTTAAATTGCAATAGGATTTTGTTTTTATTTTTTTATTTTTGCAAGCAGCTGTGCTTTGGTGCTATTTTTGTATTCGACAGAACCTGATGTGCAACCGTGTCACAAATTCATTTCTTTAAAACAGAGCTTGTAAAATCCAATTAAAGGTGATTTGTATTCCGGGGGTGTTATTCTGGTTTAGTATTTGTGTGTGTGTCTGCGTTTTTTTTTTTACTTAATCGTTCCAAGACAAATGTTATTGTTCTTGTAAAAGAGTATGATAAATTGTTTCCATTTGTGTGAATGCATTCACTTCATTACAATGCAATTTGGGTTCTGCTTTACAATGAACATCAGTTCTGTTCACTTACCGGTAAACACCACAAATAATGAATGCTATTATGAAAAGGTAATGCCATAAAAAGAAAAACAACCTCCAATAAATAATAGCATGCTGAACAGAGGTAAGTTGAGGAAACTCTGCGGACCCGTGTTTAAAATGAGGGTTTTTATTTTCACAGTCAAATCTCAGCTGGGCTACTGGGTGGCTCATTCGGTTAAAGCCCTGCACTGTGGTGCATGGATGAACCTCACGGCATGGGATTGAATCCAGAGCCTGCCAGTTCTGACTGTGGCCAGTAGCTCCATAGAGCCATGCACAACTGATGTCTCCATTGCCCAGGGTTTTGGAGGGTCCAGTTGGTTAGTGATCTGCATTTTTATTGCTCTCTAGCAGTGACCCCCCATTGACCAATTAGGGCATCCACAGACTGCAGTGAAAGCCACATGTGACAGGTTTTCTTCTGACTCCACTCTATGGGAGTTTAGCATTACGCATAGTCTGTGGTGTGGCAAGAAGTGTAGGAGAGGCACCGTGTGTTTTGGTGGAGAACCGCGGAAGTCTACACTTACACAAGTTGGCTGTGGGGTTCGCCTATGAACACAGTTACGATTGCAGATAATTGGACATTACAAATTGGGGTGGAAATTGGACACATCCAGCCCCACATTGGGTGCCAAAATATTTTTAAAAATCTAAACTGAGCTCATGAAAGTTTCCTCAGAATATCACACACAGCCCGTGCCCTCATCTGGAGAGATCTGCGTGGTTTAAATCTTGATTGTTTTCCGCTGTGTTAAAAGCTGCTGCTGTAAAACTGTGCTTAAGGTGCTACCAAGCAGGCTGTGTGAACCAAAGGTATAAGGTCAAAGGTCAAAGCCCTGAAGGAAACCCCCAAAAATAACTGAAGAGCAGGTCCTCCATCTGAAGTCTACAGCCCACGTTATCATGCAATCAATTATTCATAATCTAACACAAATAGAAGCTGCCTTTTTTAAAATAAAAAAGCTTGAATGTCTTTTACCAGGGGCAAAGTGATATTTCAAACAAAGCAATAACATTTATATCCTTCAAAGCACGCAAAAAGCTTCCAGGTTTAAGTCACTACCAAATCAAGAGAGATGTACCAAGGTTGTTTGTTGATGTGCAGACAACTTTAACCAAAACCTTCCACAAAGTTTTCTTACATTAAAGAACTTATTTCACAACGATGAGCTACAAAAGCTCATTTGGTGAATGTCCATAAAATAATAATATCAAGTCAGAAAGCAGGTGTGTAAGTGGCCTTTATTTTAAGACATCATAGAATTTCTGTCCCACAGGATTGGTGTGAATAAATAATCTATTGTATATTCATGAAACATCCCCCTACGTGCGTTCTATTTTTATGTATGAAAGAGAAGGACGGTACTACAGACCAAGGAATGTCTTGAAGGAATTGTAAAATGCCGTACTTGTCTTCGTTTGAATTTTTTGGATTACCCAGAGGACGTTCAAAGCAAGTTTTCCGCTTTTTTCAGCACGTGGAGGGAACCGCCTGCATCAGAACCCGGAGCACCTGTCCCCAGAGTCTCCGAGTCGGAGGCGTCCGACAGATGGTCAGAACCAACCAGGAGTGCAGAGGAGTGACCTTTCCAACGCTCGGGCAGATGTAATGGGCGCAGAGGAAGGGATGAAACAGCTTCATTACGGAGAGCTGAATTTACAGTGGGACCGAATTTGCTGCGTCTCAGGCATTCTGAGATTTACGATGCCCCCTAGGATTGCTAAATCTTAACAGGTACTTTATTATAGACTCGCCAGATACTCGACTCCTGGATTCTTTCCATCTCCTCTGTTTCTCAACTGCAAGAGATTCTGTGTTGGTATGAGGAGATCTCTTTTTTTTTACTGTATTACATTACAGTGTCCATTGCTACTTAATTAAAAAACATTTTTTATATTTTTATTTTATATTTTATTTTTATAGCAGATTCATGAAACTGGAATGTTTTTGCATCAATGGAAAGGAAGACAGACTTTTCGATGGTAACACTGCAAGAGGTGAACGTGTGGTGGGTCTATATAGAGTCTGTGATCGTACAGGGTCGCATTAACAAAACATGAATCTGTGCCCCGTTGGTGCTGTTAGCCGTTTCCCTGACCCGAAAGCTAGGACTCTCAGCGGTACGTGTTCACACATCAGCACACGCGTGTAGCGATGAAACACGTCGCGTAACACCCCCACGACCCCGGGTGTTAACTCCGCGCGTGCTCAACGAACCAATCGAGCGTGACCGCACCTTAAAGTCGGCTTCGCACGCGCAAGCATCGGCACCCCCGCGCCGTCCCGCGTAGCGCCGTGCCGCATAGCGTCGTACCGTACCGTGATGTCAGCGCCAAACACTGATTCTGAATGCTGATGAGCTCATGTACTGATGAGTACATATAACTCAACACTATCTGTAGTTGTGGGGGGGGGGGGGTGGTTAACTGTCATTAAGATTTCAAAATGGTGAGATGTTGCAAACTCCAGATCCCTCTGTCAACTGGGGGGAAGGGGGATTAATTACAACTCTGTACACTAGGAGGAAAGGATGGGGTGGACAAAATGCATGCAGTCAGAAATATATAGCATACCTTCACATTTAAATCTGCCTAAATGCTAATACTGCAAGTAGAAACTCAGCGCAAAAACACACCAATGTCCCCGAAGACCCGTGCGGTTTGTTCTGAATATTTTCGCCCTTATTTGGAACAAATATCATTCTTTCATGAGATAATTTAACTAGAAACCATTTTATGTAAAAAAAAATATTTCTCAGGATTTATCTTGGGGTTTGTCCAACTTCATCTAATTAAACTTTTTAAAATATGCAGTTGATGCAGTTCTGGATCTCAGATGTGCCAAAAAGCAATAAAGCTACATGAGAAATTGTTGCAAGAGAAAAAATAAATAACACGTTGGAAAAGCCATTTCACAGTTTAGCTGAACAGAGAGGCAAGTTGATCATTTTCTTTAATTTCAACATTATACTTTACAAATGGAAGTCAAATGGCTTAGACATTTAGAACTTTCTAAGATTTTAAAGTGTTTTAACTTTTTAGTGTGAATGACGTTGGCTGTTAAACCCAGGACCACCATGTCCATTAAACATTCGGGAGGTTGTAAATGCCTGGGTGACATCTTTGTCAGAGCCTTAGATGTCTAAAACTTTCAAATTGTCTTTCAGGTGCGAATGACTCAATAGGTTCTGAATGTGCAGATCTTCCAAGGCGCTGTCTCTGGCGGTAATGGTTTGAAACATGCGACCGCCAGGCTGATTAAACATCGAGAGGTCGTAAATACTGGGGGGGGGGATGACGTCTTTAGGGGGATGGTGGTTATTGGCCGGCTGTCACCAGCCCCCTTGATGAATCTCCGCGCAATTAGACAGCTCCGCTGTCTGAGGGTGTCTGGAATGTTCTGGAACATCGTCTTCCGCCGTCGACCGTCTGAATTTAATCTGCGGCCTCGACTGGATGTCTGTCCTAGTCACGCAATTACAGGTCTCTCCCTGCTGGACACACAATTACTGGCATTGAAGTGCGCTGATGAACACCTTTCGATGACTGTTTTTTTTGTCTGTGTCATTGACGGCAGCCCAAAGTGGATTGTCATCTTGGACACTCATTCAGCTCTGGCCCATATAATACAATTTATCAAGAATTCATTCAGTTTTTTTGTATATAGAGTCAGTTTATCCTCCAATGACCTGGCAATTCATTTTTGTCCAGTGTAGGGGACAAAAATATCTGGTCTTAATTTCAAGAACCATTTATTCTGCTATACTGAAACCTATACTACAAGGGACATTCAGTAAAAATTAAATAAATATTTTCACCACAACATATTTTTGTCAGCCAAGACACTTGCATTACGTCAGAGAAAATGTGAACAAGTACTTTTTTATGCCTCAGAAGGACATACAGCAGCATATTTACTGAAGCAGATCAGGCTAAGCACTTTGCTGAAGGGTGTCACAGCAATACCCCACCTGGGATTTAAACCTGCAACCTCTGAGTTTAAAGCAATATGAGCACTTGGAGTGACTGACTTCAGAAGGAAACATTGTTTAAAATCTGTTTCTGCCTTTCTGACCAATTCTAAATGTTTATGATTCAAAATGCAGCATTTTCATCAGATCAGGATCAGTTTCGTTCATTCGTCAAGAATTTCCTGAATTTAAATTGAACTGACCCCCACCTATTCCACACAGACAGTTTGAAAAACAGGCCTTCAGGTGACCCTCATTTTCAGTTGAAGATGAAGGTCTGTTGTGTGACAAGATGGCGGCCAGGTCTCAAAGGACCGAAGGTATAATTCAGTCACATCCTTTCAGCTCTGTCCAGCTCTAAAATAGCTCTGATGCATATTTCCTCTAGCCCCTGTCCCTGTTAATTTCTCAAAAAGCAGGCTTAACGTAAAATGAGGATTTACTCGTGGTACAACAAGAGCCACTTCCCCTACATTTACAATCCAGTCACCATAAATCCAGATTGCATTTTCTTGCATTTTGTGTCCTAGATACAGCACGTACCCCGAAGTGGATTTTCTTTTGTAGGGTGCGCAGCTGTATTTTGAGAACTACAAAGAGAAACATTTTCTTTCTTTCTGTCCTAGATCAATAAGCCGCACAGTAAATAAATCAACTTGAGACGTGTGGAAGATTTTCCCATTCTGAGAAATTTTCAAGTTTCTCGAAAAGCTGTACAGTGAGTCACCATTCAGGGTTCAAAAAAATCAGAATACAACCCGCCATACACATACATTTTGGCACTTCGATCTTTACGGAGAGAAAAAGCATGACTCAGCTACATGACTAATTGTGACCAGGCACCAGCGATGCCACCCTATACCTTTGTCCTTTTCAAAAAGACTCGGGGTATTAATTCAGGTGTCCTGGCCAAATTCCAACTGGGCAGGCAGTCTACATCCTGGCCACCTAATCACCCTCTACATCTGATTGGCTACACAGTCCCTTGCATTCCCCGCCCACTTTGGTAACCCAGGGCATCACAAGCCAAAGAGAACTTTTGATAGTTCTCAGTTGACCAATCTTGTTAAATAAAGATCATATATTTTTTAAAACCTATGCCCAAGGGCTACATTGATGAAGTGTCTCAGAGTAGGAGTGATGATTAAAGATCAGTTTCCCTGGTTCATAGCCTATCCGTAATCCATTATGAGCTTTAAAAAAAAGCAGAACTCTACACAGGTCGGAACGCCACGCATCCATACATCCATTTTCTTAAACAATTTATTCCTGGTCAGGGATGGGGGCAGCCTATATCCCAGCATGCATTGGGCGAGAGGCAGAAAATACACTCTAAACTGGTCGCAAATTCATCACAGGGCACACACACACACACCATTCACTCACACACTCATACCTAAGGGCAATTCAGACTTCCTAATTAGCCTAGCCAGCATGTCTGTGGGCTGTGGGAGGAAACCAGAGTACCCAGGGGAAGCAGTAGTGCTGCTCACTGCACCACCGCGGTGCCCCTGTCTGTATCCACTATGAGCTAAAAGGAAAATCTCATCCTAGGTCAGCCCTCTTAATGTAAAATTCTTCAAGAATATGCGTACAGGTCTGCACAGTGTCGACATGTTTTTCACCAATAAAAGAACAAAGCGCAATGACTGTGTATGAAGAATGCATCAAGAATCTACGTTAAAAAAGAAAATCGAACAAGATTTTTTCTTTTTAAAGTACACATAAAAAACGAAAATAGAAATTTAATGGGAAAATATTTCAACTGCAAAATGTTTTTGTCATCCAAGACACCTGTATTATGTTTCAGGAGGTTATTGGTTTGTGAGACCCAGAGAAAGCTTTCTGGAAAATCCAATAACTTCATAGCACGGATGACAGGAAAATGCAGTCTTTTCCAGCACTACCCGCCCCTCACAGGCGAAATAAATGCACTCCCAAAAAGTTTCAGACACTTACAAAATCAGAATAACACTTTCCAAATATATACATCACTCACACTTTGTCTCTTTGTCACAAGGTGTGCTGTTTTGGTGAAACTATGATTCCCATCTTATCAGACTGTTGACAGCAAGTAGAGTGGGGCATAAGTAAAGCATATTATACTGTATTAATGGGCGACTGGCAGGGGTGCTCTCAATATGAATTTATAGAACAGCTCATTTAATTTCTTCTAATATCTCGCTGAATACTTTTTCATTTGTCCTGTATGTGGAGAAAGTACCCTGGACTAACTTTCCTTTTTTGTCAGGGTTTTCATGCAAGCCTTTTTCTATGGGAGTTGGGTACTAACCACACACACACACACACGCACATATACGCACACACACACACACACACACACACACACACATAAATGTTAATTGGTCTGCAACTCCCCAGAAAATGATCGATTCCTCACTATTTCTCTTATCAATCATTGTGCAGGAAAATGCTTATGAATTTCAACTCAATGTGTTCCTAGGGAATTCTGAGGAAGACAATTTGTTGTAACATTAACTTTGCTAACTAAAATGTCAAAAAATGTAACCTGCAGGGACAGTATATATGTCTGTGATATTGCCAACTCACAGTGTGAACGTTTCACAGTCCATTGCTATTTTGACACATTGAAATGGATCCTGAATTATACATGTTGCCATTTCAGTTTTCATTTCTGGGGCTACTCACCTTGTTCGTGGCACATACGCATATGGCCTCCAATAATAAAAATAAATAAATATAATCCAAAAAAAGCTAAACCGTACAGGTAATGAGCTATATTATAATAATATAATATATAGATGCAATTGGTCGGGGACAAAGCTTAAATAAGTAATCATTTTATTTTCCTAAATAAATAGGTTCCAAGCCCTGTTTGCAGTATTTTGTGATGACTTATCCATCCATTTTTCATTCATGAGTCACACAAACCGGGTTAAATCTGTGTTTGATCCTTTCGTTCGGCTGGTTAAGATTTATTGTCGTCACTCGACCACGTTTGCTATCAAAAGAGCGATGTGTTGTCAATACCAGGCAGTGCGTGTCATCAATAATAGACCCGGTAGGGTTCACAGAATATGCGCTGCATGCTTCTATTGCCGTGAATAGATATTACCTATTGTATTGCGCATGCACCTCGCCTAGTTATGTATGAAATGACTAAGCTGGAGTATAAAACATCTTCATTCACTCATTGTTCACGTCCATTTTGTAATTGCGTTCAATGGGAATCAAATTATCCTTATTACACTCTGGCAGAGGTGGAAAAAAAAGAAAGAAATAAAGTCCATTGTTATTTTGGAACGGGCCTATCAGCATCTCTGTTTGAACAGGAAGTGGAAGGTCGCAAAGGAGCCAGGCCGTATTCAGCCATGTTCTCTATGACTGCAGAGAGGAAAGATAAACGGTAGGAGAGATGCTGACCCCTAAACTGTTGCCGCGGCAGCTGTTTTGTCTGCGGGCCTTCAATGAAAGAATAAAAGCACATCAAAACCCCCACCCCCCACCCCCCCCAGTGACCCTGATCTGAGTCGGCATGTGATTTACATTAATAAACCTGAAAAGAACCTGCCAGTGTTTTTCAGGATGCATGACTGATAGGTATTCCGAGTGGAACTGAATAACAGAATATATTCAAAATAAATGTGTCATACAATTTGTGTGTGTGTGCTTATGTGTGCGTGTGTGTGTGTGTGCGTGTGTCCTTAGGTTTGTACCCTCTGAAACCTACCACTATCTTTGAGTGGTGATGGTATTCCCTATGTTAGGAAAGCATACACGATCCTCTCGTGCATTATCATCGCCGTGATGGTAGCAGGACACCTTTGCAGGGTAGAGCCAGTCATTAAGTGAATATTAGCCAGCTGAAGAACCCTTAACCAAAGGACTGCAATCAAACTGAAGAGGTGAGTTCATTGACCCTTCAGAGAGTAGCTTTAGCACCTTGAGAAGGACCAAGTCTCCGGAGAAATGAAAAAAAAAAAAAAACTTTTTTAACCTTATTCTTTTATTCTCCAGTTTGGAATGCCTAGTCAGAATTGTAAAGCCTGTGTGATTGTATTGAGAAATATTACCAGTTTTTGGACAGTGGAAACTAACACATGGTTCCAGTGAAACATAGGCTAACAGCATCCCCTTACTGGAATATGGGAAACCAGACGGTGTGAGTTACTCATCTGCTTTAATTGATTAATTGTTGACGAAGAACAAAAAACCAGCGCATCCTGCGGCTCTCTGGGGCCAGGGTTGAGGACGACCTGGTTAGCCGCTGAAGATCAAGGTGCCGCTGAGAGACCGTTAGGCACCAAACACCTGCATTGACAAGAGCGGCTATGCTGCTCCATCTTTAAAGAGCTGCCCTTTGACCCTTGACCCTTCTGGGAAACTGAACACCCTCAATGCTGGAGGGGCCATGAAGACCCTGCACTCTGAACTGCTGTGGAAGTCTAAAGAGTTTCTCTTCTAGGCCCTGGGGGCAACTGGGAGCATTTTATCTTTCTTTCATCTTTGCTGTGCCCCAAGGATAATTACACAAAGATAAGACAGTTGCAATGTCACCTTGATAAGCGAAAACCAACCAGCCAAACCAATACAACAACACGGGTGGTGATTGGTTGAATATTTTCTGGCTATTTTCCCTGAGGTTGGTGTAGTTCCATCTTAACCGTCTTATAAAATTACTCCTAATTTTGGTCTCCATTTAGTCTATGTGCGATATGTGTTTGCGCATCAAACTGTTAAAGCATTCAAGTTTGATAAATCTTCCGAAAATTCATTAAGCGGAACGATCAAGTACAATACCGTGGCAGTGGCATTCCGCGCTGTAATATAGCACAGGAAGCTCCTGTTACCAACCAGAACCTCTTGTGGTCAAGGATCAGCAGAGGTGACAGAAGCAATGCAGTTGAGTATCTGTCGAGACTAAAGAATCTGTGCTACAGCTTAATACCTCTGCATCTTCTTATTTGCACTTATCCTGTAATGGGGGTATTCAGGCTAAGAACGGAATGACTGGACACTTTTATTGAATATGAGACTCCTTTAAAAAAAATTGACCACTTATGAGGGGGGAATTTGTTTTTCTTTTTCTGATTTCACTTGTCCTCAGCATTTGAATTCTTGGGCCCTTTCTTTTCTCGACCACATTCCTAGATACCAACATAAGTCAAGTGATAATTGAATGTGATTTAAACATTAAAGAGTTAATACAAGAAAAAGATATCCGTTCTATCCACCGTTCGAAGCACAAAACCTACCGTTCCAAGTCAATCCTCCCCCTCTCCATCAACGTCTAAAAATAGCATGACATTTTGTTCAAGCGTGCAAAATTGCACAGAGAGATAAGTTGGAATAATAATCTGAGCACTGGCACTACATTCCGTAGTTATCTCTATCCTCTCTCTCTCTCCCAGTCTCTCACACGCGCACGCACAATTTTACACTAGCTATATGTACCAGGGTCTTTATAAATGCCTCTGTCGGCAGGTTAAAGGCATAGTAGCCTAAGTGTAGCCTAATGTGTACTATTAACAGTAAAAAAAAATAATATTACAATCAATACAGCTACATTCCCATTTTCAGATAATGACGTTTTACACAACCCTCCAGATGGTGCCGCTAGAAGTCTAGTTGTGTGTTCCAAGAGTTTTTATCGGGGTTTGATGCAATTCATCGCCGGGAGCTCCGATGTTACGCAATGCACTGAGGACTTATTAAAGAGCATTTGGTAAAGTACTCAGAAAATACACGCACCGTGCCGTATTTCAATATACTTTGGTTGTGACACTTGTGCTCAGTTCAGATTTGCATTTTTATTGTTATTATTATTAGTCAATGACTGACATTTCTCAAGACAAGTGAACTGGTACGTCACGGGAGGTCCGTCTGCCGGTCCGCAAATCAGCGCGTTACGAGGGAGGGGCTCCAAGCCGTGCTGTCAGCTCCGCCGGAGCTCTGCTTTAGTTCTGAGTTGTGTCAGCTGGAGAAGCCGAGACGCTGGCGAAAGCGATTCAAATAGTGACAGAGACCTAATTTCAGCAAGGATGTTAACCGTCACACAGATTTCGTATTGCGGGATACGCTGGGATTTTCTGCGGCTGGTGTAAAAGGTAAGGGTGGCTGCGGACCTACGCTTTTGTTGTTTGCGCTTCCAGGGGAGCTGACGAGCTGGTCTTTTGTGTGCTTCAAATTGCGACTGATCTGAAGTTTGCCTTGCGTGCGAACTGTGTCGCTGCCCCAGCCAGCAGATAGATGCGTGCTAGATTTAGTCTGAAATAGGCTTAAATTGCTCGCCGAAGTGGTTATTATTAGATTCGAAGTTTCGTGCATGCAAACTGGTCAGGTTAGAAAAAAAATCTGGAACTTTTTTCAGCAAGAAGTCAGCTCAAACATAAGACTGCTAACCACCAAAGCGTTCGCAAATCAATAGAGCTTGCTGTCTAGCGTAACGGTAGCTATCAAGCTAAGGACACAGTATATTTTAGGTAGCTAGAGAGCAATGGGATGCACTTGTACTGTAGTTACATTTTGCGTCTCTTTGTGTTTTAATGGTTAACTAATTAAACCTCGCTGGTTGGCTAAATTAGGGGTCCCATATTAATTCTGATATTCAGTTGTGTGATAAATGAATTTAAAAGCAATGTGGGCTATGCATTGGATATTATACTAATTGATATAATAATGGTGTGAGTAAACTGTATGTCCTTTATTTTTCAATAAATTTTCAAACGAGCGCTTGCTTTGTGTGGGAAATATACGAGTTCGGAAGGGAAACATGAAATTCAGTTGTAATGGTTTGGAACACTAGGGGGCTTTATTTTATTGTCTAGAACCCCCCCCCCCCCAAACCACCAGTTCAGGAAAGCAACCCCTTCATTTGATCAAATAAATCCTTTAGGTCAGGTTATGGTGGGCAACATAGTTTAACGCTATATGACGGGAAGGGATTTTTCGTTTTAAATGAGATTAGTTTATTGTCTGTTATGTGAGTGCGTGTGTATGTGTGCGAAACTTCCGAACGTGTAAACATCAACAAGTGGTCTTTAAAGCTTTCGGTTGCGGCGAAAACCGCTTTAATGCGAGCAATCCATTCGCCTCAATGTGAGACGCTTATAGAATCGTGTGTCGGGTCTAATGTAGGCTAACCTTGACCGAACAGCTGCTTGGGCCATCAACCTGTGTCGTCTGTCAGCTTAAAGCTTTGTGGCACTTTCCTACTTTTAAGTCGGCGCGTTTGAAGTTTAATTTCCCTCTGGGGATCTCCGGTTCCCACTTCCAAACCATACCAAATACAGTCGCGGTGCCCGTTGCCTAATGTCGCAACATGGGATAGCACCTTTCACTTTTCCTTTTGAAATATGAGCAAATAACACCATAAATTATATTCTGAAATATGTTATCATGTTTGGCTTTGATTCTAACAGCTTATGGTCATAAACCATTCTTCTGTGTTTGTGTTTTTGAGCAGAGATTTCAGGTACGGAATTCTGAGGAATTTGGCTGATTTTTACAGATAAAATAGTATTCATATTTTAAATGTGCTTTGTGTCCATAACAAAGAGCGAATAGCTTTATGAAACATTGGGGTCTTTTGTTAATTCTCTCAAAACTCTTGAGTCATGGATCATCCTGTTCATCGAACGCTTGGGTATGGCTAGGGCAGGCTGTTTGCTGAAAGTCGTTGCTCAGAGGTAAAGCCGAAACAATGAGCGTTTGATGGGATCTGTGCCAAGGCATTTGAAATTAATTCGGGCTAATTAATCTCTGCATTTCCTCGGAGCAACTGAAGACGTTCCCTTCACATATCGCACCTAAGCATGCCCATTAAACGGAGGACTTGTGTAAACAGGTCTGCGGTGTCAACGTTAGACCGCGCGCAATAAACCCAGAATCTGCATAAACAAACATGCAATTAATCCTGCTGTTGACCTGCCAAGTCATGACTTGTGACTCTCACCATTCATGCTCGTTCTTGACAGAAAACGGCGTTCAGAGTAGAGGTTATAGCCCACATTTTATTCTTAGTTTCTGTGAAAAGACGCGCGATTTATCTCGTTCCCAGGAAACAAAGTTCGGGAAGGTCTAATGCATTATGCATTCTGCGGCGAGCGCGGTGTGATATTTCAGGTTACTCAAAGAGTGGAATTATCATCTTGAACAGGGATCTAAATGCTCATTAAAAATGAATGAACTGTTTCATTGATCACGAGGTCAGGATGTCCTTCTCGTGGTATGCATAAAATATGGGGGGCAAGTTCTGGTCTAGCCGAGTATTCAGTGCGCCTCGCAGAAGGGTTTTTTTTTTTGTTTTTTTTTTGGTTACAGTGTAGGCCTACGTTTATGGTTATTCTGGAGCAAGCAGCTCGTAAACATATTCCGGTTAAAATGCTAAAAATTAGCTCTCTGGGACCTTAAACCAATCCACGCGGCCGCTAAAGCGGCATTTGGGGATAGTGAGATGTTTTTGTTAAGAGTCCGGTGTTTTCACCGCATTTTGTTAACGGCGGAGAAAAGAACGAGGGGGCAGATTTTCTGGCAGGCTGCCTGGAATCACAGTTGCGGTAGAGGGAATGACTTGCCGAGGGCAGCCGCGGGAGAAACGCTGAGCGTAAGGTGATCCGAGCGATCGCAGACGTGTCCGTGGCATCGGAGACCTTGGATCTGTGCCTCGCGCCTCGCGCCTCGCGCCTGGGTGGAAAGGCATCGTTCGCATTAGCGTGGGACAAGTGTAGTAGGTCTTCTGCTCAACGATGCCGGGTCCTTTGTTTTCGCGCACAAGTCGGATTTGGCGGTGTGTGACGTCGGGTGATCGTTGAATGGCGCAGAAACAGATGTCCCTTCCACAGTCTGGAGTGGAGAATAGTAGGGCGGGAGAAAAGCAACTGGGCCCTATTCATAAGCTTCATAGAGTATGAGCACTGTCGAATGCTCAGTTTTTTTTTTTTGGCTTTTATCTCACAATGGTTGGGCTTAGACAATGGACAAGAGAAAGCTGGTAATAGATCAGTAGCCTGCTCCTCCTCTGATAGGCTGATGCATTAAGACACAGGTCCCCTCACTAGGAGTCTCCTGGAGTTTAGCACTGCAGCATTAAGCTACATGGAGATTTCAGTGTGGGCTCTTTGTCAAGGTTGGGGTCAATGCCATGCCAGTTCAGTCAATTCAGGAAACAACCTGAAATTGAATTCCCGATTTCAAATACACCGTTCCTGATCTTCTGATCTTCTGGGAGCATGTTTCAGTTCACAGGATTTCAATTCATCTCCTGAATTGAGTGAATTAAATGAGATTTGATCAGTCTTTATTGTCCCGAGTTTGTCTTTGGCCTCCCCAGGATGTAGGCCTACATTCAAGACACCAAGACAATGGGCGTACATAATTCAGAAAAGTACATCTGTAAAATGCATTATAGCTGTAATACAATCCAAAAATTTGAACTCCCCCCCCCCCCCCCCCCCCAGTCCGGTATTTACAGCCCTTGTTGAGAAACTGGTCTGGACGCTGATCCATTGTATCATTGGCAAGCGTAGCTGTAGAAAGAAGGAAGGGGATTTTTACAGAAGTCCCCTGTCAGTCTCCCCCCCCCCCCCCGCATCAACGTTTGGTGACAGTTGCTATGTGGAATTCCGGACACGCCCCCCGGGATCTGGCGCTCCGGTTTCGGGAACGCTCGGTTTTGCCGGATATCCCTCCGCGGCCACGCGGTGTACGCCGGTAGCTAGCTAGCTAGCTAGCACGGCTGCGTTAGCCCCCCAGGTGTCCGAGTAAAGTAACCGCATTTAAAAGGGTGTGCTCTTTGTGTTCCAAGGGATGGCCCGTTCACCATCCAACGCTCTGATGGCATGAAATAAGATAATGTAAGGTGGGGTGGTGGGGGGGGGGGGGTGGTGGGGGGGCTAGGCATAATTCATCCATAATTCATCCGCCCCCCTCAGGAACGCCCCCTCAGGGGAAGTGTGACTGTGCCGACAGGTGTCCTTCTAGCCTCCCATCCCCCCCCCCCCCCCAATGAAAAAAGAATTTAAAAAGTAGTGCTGACAGCCAGAGGGGAATCCAAAACATACGACAGCGGTCTCATACCTCAGCCCCTCCTCAAGATGGTTCAGATCAATATGCCTTTGTAAAATCCCCCCCCCCCACCCCAGGGAGGATTGGGCTTAAGGAGCGTTTTGTTTGGGCAGATAATTCTTTTTCATCCAGAGCAGAAAGCGGGGGGGAGGGCACCTGTCGGCATTGTCACACATCCTACTGCATCCCTGTGGACCCCCCCCCCAACCCACCCACCCACCTCCCGTCCCTCCTCCCCTCCCCCCAAATCGTGGGACCAGAGGCGGATAATTAAAAACCGGTGGCTGGCTTTTGTTTTCCGCCTCGATTTTAATCCAAATCCTCAGAGGCTCTGCAATGGAGACAATGAACCCTGGGGGGGGGGGGGGGGTAGCGAGAAGGGTGGTGTTTTCAGTCAGTACAGCACAGTGCAGTGGAATAGACCATCTGTGGATGGCCCTGTTTGAAAACTCGCCTGTGATGTGTTTATCAACAGCCAATCAAAATCCCCCCCCCCCCCCAAAAAAAAAAAAAAAACGATATTTCATTTTTCTTGTTTATTGTGGCAGTTTACTATTATTATTGTTATTACTATTAACAATGCCCCTGTATTTCAAGGCCAACGTTGTTTTGAAAACATTGGTAGTGTCTGCGTCTGCGGTTTTGTCGCGGACTTGCCAAACCAGAGCTTCCTCCATGCACCCTTGCCCCAATCCCCCCCCCCCCGCCCCCCGCCCCACCTCGGGAGAATAAACGAGCGAAACGCGGCTCGCCTCCTAGACTGCACCCCCACTTCCCTCCTCGCCCCAAGCTCTGACAATTTCTGAAAGGAAGTTACGAGATGTTTTGTGTATCAGAAATAATGGGCAGGAAATAAACTTGCGACGTGTTGCAAATTCCTTGAAACAATGTTCAGATAAGGGGCCAGCTGGAGGACTCTTAACGCGACATTATCCTGCAGACTAAACAAGCTCTTGTGCTCTGAGCATTACTTAGATTTTCAACGCTTGCAATAAATTTTACGATGTACTTATTATTTTATTTTTTGAAATTGTTATTATTTTAGTGTCAATGTTCAAGTTTTTTTTTCCACGATTCTTTTTTTGGAATGCTGCTGAGCAAGCTGGGCTGTGCTCCTTTTTGTGCAGAGCAAGTGAAGTGCGGTTGAGACGTTTCACTCCACCGGAGTGTGTATTTGCCGGTCGGGCTGATCTCGCCCTGCTTGCGCGCGTGTCCCTGAACGCCAGGGCGACGAAGACGTCGGTCGTTCTCGTCTTCCTCAGTTTCACGGAGCTGGGTGAATCTCATGGTTGTCCAGATTCGGTTCGTTACCTCCAGGCGCGGAAGCGGCCGTCGCCACTGAAGGAGCTTGTGTCCTTTAGGCCTTGGAGCGGCCGCACAGCATGGCTGAGCTGTCTGGCCCCAGGCTCCTATCTTTAGCAAATCTGCTTCCATTGTTGGTCTGAAGAGCTGAATGAGGTGGGTGAGGGGGGGTGTGAGGGGGGGTCAAAGACCCTGCACTCTTGGCCTTAGCGTGTTGGTGTGAGGTGGATGGGGTGGGGGGGGGGGAGGGGGGATGGGGAGATTGGGGGACACAGGTCTCTTGGCGGCCTGTTGCGTGGTCCCCGAGGGTAACCATGGAAACGGTTCACCACTGTTATCCCCCGTGTCAGCTGAGGGGCGGGAGTGGGCATGTTGGGGGTGAAGGGGGAAGGGAAATTAGGAGGTTCTGCTTTTGGTCATGGAGTGTAGATAGATGTTTTAGAACGGCCCACTGTGCAGCTGGGCATCTTCATGGCCTTTCCTCTCCCTGTCCACCCTGTGGCTCCGACCTCTGGCCCCGCCCTCTGGATGAAAGTTGCTCTTTTGGGAGATGGAAAAGCACAGGTTTGCCTGTTTGGGCTTTGTGCTCTTTTTTTGTTGTTGTTTTTTGGTTTTTTGCTCGTTCATCAGGCAGAATCAGCCTGTGCTGATTTTCACTGCTGAGACAGACTGTGCTCATTGGCTGAGGCTGGTTGAAGGATAGACAGCTGTGCTGGAGGGCGTGCCCAGGGATGGGCGGACGTGCCCAGGGATGGGTGGACACGCCCAGGGTCGGGCGAACGTGTGTACCCAAGGTTGAGAGGGCGTGCCCAGGGATGGGTGGACATGCCCAGGGATGGGAGGCATGCCCAGGGACGGGTGAACGTGTGTGCCCAAGGTTGAGAGGGTGTGCCCAGGGATGGGTGCACATGCCCAGGGACGGGAGGCATGCCCAGGGACGGGTGAACGTGTGTGCCCAAGGTTGAGAGGGTGTGCCCAGGGATGGGTGCACATGCCCAGGGACGGGAGGCATGTCCAGGGACAGGTGAACGTGTGTTGAAAGGGCGTGCCCAGGAACAGGCGGACGTGTCCGGGGACTGGCAGACATGCCCAGGGACTAGGGAAACATGCTTGCCCAGGGGCAGGCGAGCATGCCCAGGGTTTGGGCATGAGGGCGTGCCCGGTGCCGGGTTCACCTGGAGGGGCAGTGGAGAGGGGTGGACGTAGGGGTGCAGGGGAAGTGCGGTCCCGCGCGTGCAATCGCTTCTGCCGGACGCCCTGAGCGGGAATGGAACTGCTCCGGTGGCCAGGAACGCTGTTATCAGGCCGGGAGGAAGCGGACGACCTTTCGGAAAAATGGCCGTTTTCCTCTGCGGGAAGGACCCGGCTGATGGAGGAGGCTGATAACGGAACTACGGAATTCTTGTTTTATTTATTTATTTATTTACTTTCTTTCAGTTCTCTTGTTTTGTTGCCTCTCCCTGACTGTAGCGCTGTAGGCCCCTGAACTTGTGTTTTCATGCGTCGTTTTGAATATTTTCTTTCGTCTTCGTCTCCGTCCGTCCAATTGTGTCTGAACGTCGAGCGGTTTCACGGAGAAAGCCGTGTTTGCGGTCGGGGAAGCCGACAACGCTTTCTCCCGCTCCTCTGTCTTCATTAAGAAGTTCATTTGCGAAATTAAACCCTTCAGTCAAAGGCATTTGCCCCTTAATGGAAGCCGGCCATAACAAGATCCCTGATGCCATGACAACCAGCATCGCTGGCTGTTGGCGATTCAGTAGAACTGTGCAAACCGCTTGTACGTGTGCTTGTGCGTGTTTTTGTCTTTCGGTAGTTGGTGGACAGTAGCTCAATACAATTTGACGAACATGTGAAGCTTACTTTTATGATTTAGGCCAAGTCTTCTTTCTTAGAGTTTGGGGATATTGTTTAGTTTTTTATCTTTCTGTTTATTGTGTAGTGTTATTGTGGTTCTTGAGTCTATTTTGACCCTTTTGTTTTACTGAGTACGGTTATTATTGAGCATCTCAAAGGGTTCAAAAACTGTAAGAGCGAGAGACCCAGTAATAAACGTTGGATTGCTTTGAGAGAGATTTGAAATGGAGTGCTTTGAGATTTCAAACGGGGACATGCTCTGATTGGCTAGACAGCGTGTCAGAAGTGGAGCGCTGTTCTACTTTCCGCCGTTGCCGAGGTCGCCGTGGCGATCAGTTCCGCGCGGCTGGGCAGAGTGGCATGGCAGTGAAAATATTCCCCTGGTAGCCGATGGCGGGTGCCACTTTCGTAAGGGTGATGGGGATGTTTTTCTGCTGATGTGTGGGAAGCAGAGTCATAGTTTTTATTTTTTTTAGTTTGGAGAATGAGGAGGAGGGTAAAGTCATGAACATGGACATGCTGCTGATAATTCAGCGAGAATAAGGAAATCCTACATTTTC
This sequence comes from Anguilla pacifica, assembly GCA_039654925.1. NCBI lineage: Eukaryota > Metazoa > Chordata > Actinopteri > Anguilliformes > Anguillidae > Anguilla > Anguilla pacifica. Next base: position 8,033,980 of record CM077285.1, on the reverse strand, counting down.
CTTACCCATTTAAGGTGTGAGATCACATATTTGGGATTAGAATGTTCTTAAGTGAACATTCTAATGCTGATGTAACAGTCACTACTGGTAACTGAAAGCAATGGAGTTCTTGAACACTGACCTAGAACTTTGAACAGAACATTCCAAAAAAAAATCTGCCCTTCGAAGGGTTAAGAAGGTGTTACATAAACGGTCCGTGACCTTCGCAGAGGTCGGGGGAGTTCTCAGCAGAGCCATTCTGGCAGGCGCTGTAGGACAGTGAGTCCAGGGAGCCCTGTATTTATGACCATGTTATAGCTAATGGCCCTTAAGTCCTTTAACAATGACCACAGTGTGCCTAATAATCGCAACGTTCCCCCATCCATTTGCGTCCTTTTGTTCACGTTCAGTGCGTTATCACCCCTCTGTCGGACAGGAACGCATGCAGGAGGTCCCGTAATTATTCAGTTTATTGCTCGTTCTTGTCTGTAGAACTGCAGCGTCCTCTTTAACCGTGCTGTGAGGTGTGTCGGCGGTCACCGTTTAGCTACGTTTTGTTCTGAAGTGCAGATAATGTTGTCTCATGGGGGCAATGGAATGCCCCCCAAAAAAAACAAAACAAAAAAAAAAACAAATGTACTCCCTGCCCCCAGAACTGTACTCCTAGTTTCAATGGGATTTTTAAAAAATTATCAGTGTTAGACACAATACATCATAATGCAACTATAATCCAGAGTATTAACTGTTATTAAAGCTGATGATTGTTACTGTTCTCTGAATACTGAGTAAAATGGAAACCTTCCTGTTGTTAGCCTAGCCTAAAGCTGCTTGATTTGCCTTTCCCTAACGTATCTGTACTCCATGTCTGTCGTTACCTGAAGTATCTGTGCTAGATACCTGTCCTCCATTTTCACTCAATAGACTGAGTTCTTTATTACATTTAATTATTTTTTCAAACTTGTTTATTAGTGAAGAAGCTTAAAAAAAACTTTCCTGAGGTTTATTTTATGTGCAAAATGTTTTGCGTGGGTTGCCCAATGAATCGCCCTGTAGCATAAGGCAATGCTATAGTATTCTCTGGTGTGCTGTAAATACCCCCAGCCCCCCCCCCCGCCCCCACCCCCCCCGTCCCACCAGCCTGAGGCTCGGAGGCATGAAGACTCTGAGACACTCAACCATCTGTCAGCGTCACCTGACACCACAGTCCAGACCGCCACTCTGTGGGATGCCTTCCCTTCCCAGCTGCTGGCCCGGTTCTGATTACAGACCCGGTTCTGATTACAGACTCCTACAGACCCGGTTCTGATCACAGACTCTCTACAGACCCGGTTCTGATCACAGACCTGCTGTACAGACCCGCTTCTGATTACCGACCTGGTTCTGATTACAGACTCTCTACAGACCTGGTTCTGATTGCACACCCAGTTCTGATTAGTCTCTCTACAGACCTGGTTCTGATTACAGACTCTCTACAGACCAGGTTCTGATTACAGACTCTCTACAGGTTTGGTTTTGATTACAGACTCTCTACAGACCTGGTTCTGATTAGTCTCTCTACAGACCCGGTTCTGATTACAGACTCTCTACAGACCCGGTTCTGATTACAGACCCGCTGTACAGACCCGCTCGCTCAGGTCTTGCGGGCCGATGAGCTTCGACCTCTCTTTCGCGGCTCGTTTCTACGGAATGTTCTTTCACCTTCTCGCTCCGCGCCTCGTAAAAAATAAATAAATAATGACCTTCTGCTGGGCGACCCTGTACAGCAATTAAAATGCTAATGCAGGTGCGGGACAGCTCTGGGGTTTGGCTCCTTTCTGCCACTGTTAACAACCCCCCCCAAACCGCCCCCCCCCCCCCCCCCCCGGCTGCACACGCCGCACGCTAATGAGGCGGTCTGCTCGGCGCGTTTCCGCGGAGACGGGTCTGACCGCCGGGGCTCCGACACCCCTGCTACAGGCCCCCCGTTCGTGCCGAAGAATCGCGGGAAAAACAGCCGCTGCGGCCGCGTTGTACATCACAAAGACCCCCCCGCCCCCCCAACTCCCCCCTTTCTCCCTGAAACGCTGAGCTTTGAAATCGCAAAATCCCTCGCGTGGGTGTGGTGGGGCGGGGGGGTACCGTGCTTTGGCGGGTTTTTGAGTCTCTTGGCTGCCTCGCTCTCGAGAGCGATCGTCAAACATCGAGAGAGGGGGCAGATGCCGTCCCGTCTCCCCCTGTTCCCACGCCGTTGGCGCGCGTGCACCTGTTGATAAAAGCCCAAATCGTCGCAGCCCTGACTCAGAAGACTGAGTCACGCTTTTAAAAATGGGGAAAAATTTTTTTAAAATCGTCGCCTCGTCTCCCCGGGGCTCTGGGAGTCGGCCGTCGGGACACGTCGGAAAACTCCGCGGGGGCGGGGACGGGGACGGGGACGTGAGGAACGGGCGTCTAATCGAGCGCCCCCCTCCCCTGTCCGCGCGGCCGGGCGGGCGGGCCTTAACCGAGCCGGACGGGCACACCGCTCTCTTGGCCGTGAGCTACGCGTGCGACTGCGTAACCATGACAGCCTGCCAGCCGGGGGAACGCTGCCACCCGCCGCCGCCGCCGCCTCTGTCTGTCGTCACGGTAGCGCTGCCCTCAGAGGAGCGGTAGAAGAACCCGACCCACAGGGCCCGGCTAAAATGGATGTTGGCGTATTTTTGTGACCAAACATGGACGTGGAGTTTAGCTTCTTTTGCTGAGGATGGAAACGTCAGATTCTTTACAGCAGTGGTTCCCAATCCTTTTCCTGGAGATCTACCGTTCTGTAGCTTTTCACTCCAACCGTAACAAAGCTCACCTCCTTCAACAGCTAGAGATCTCATTGAGTAGCATCAGGGGTGCCAAATTAGGGCTGAAATGAAAACCTGCAGGACCGTAGATCTCCAGGAACAGGGTTGGGAACCCCTACTTCGGCCACCCAAGAAACTTCACTGCTGTGTTTCGTAACGTCCTCCTGTCTGCCTCTTGGCTAAAGACGGTTCTGGTTTGGTAGCAGTACTCTCCAGTTTAGTGTTTCAGTACATAGCATCCATCATCGCGCCGCGGTAGTCTTTGCTCACGGCCCCCTTAATGATTTTGCAGAGTTTCAATGCCGTCTTCTTCAGTGGCACGGAGGAAGAGCTTACAGTGTTTTAAAAAAAACTCTTAGGGCTGACTATCTTGCGAGTCTGGAACAATCCGTGGGAAATTGCGGCTGTGTTTCACAAGTAGTCCGGTCGGTTCGCCACGCTATTGCATGCAGTGACATTTTTTCCTTTGGCGCTTGCAGCTGGAGGCTGTTATCACCTCCCCGCTTCCCCTCCCCAGTTGGACCGGCCCAGATCTGGTTCCCACGCTGTTATCATCAGATTTCCTGGCCCGGCCCATTGCCAGGTCGGACGGGGGGGTTACCGGGGGGTTACGTGCAGCATCTCTGTGTCCTACTTGTTATTACCATCTTCACCTGTTACTTTCTCTCATCCCAGACAGCTGCATAACTCACTTTCATCACTCTCTGCCTTTTACACATTATCAGTTTATCTAGCCTGTTAAATTCACAGAAGCTCTAAAGGTTAAAGACCTTGCCAACATTGGTCGGAAACATTGGTCGGTGGGCACGAAATTCAAAACCTGCAGCCTCTTCTTGGCTGCCAGTTCAGTACGTTTCCTCAACCACTATGGAACGCTTTGACACTGATTCAGACCACCATATTGGAGGAAGACTGCAAGAATAAACAGACCCGCTGTCCGTAAATACCTCCCTGTGTGTTATTCCTGTTTATGTAAAGGTGTGGCCGACCCCATACAGGTGTGGCAGACCCCCATACAGGTGTGGTAGACCTTTGAGAATTGTCAGCAATCCAAAAGGTTAAAGTATCGACCTGGTTCCTCTCTGCTCCTGCACTCATGAAGAAACGTCTTCCTCCTCCTCCTCCTCCTCCTCCTCTGTGGCGCATTGAGGAAAGAACATGGCCGCCGCGAAGCCTCCTTTCCGGTCCTGTCTGGCCCGGCTCACGGGCCCCAGAGCTCCTCTGCTCTGCTGATGTCACGGCTGCAGAAGGGCCAGCCCTGCTCTCTGTCGGCCAGCCCTGCTCTGTCGGCTGCAGAAGGCCCGGCCCTGCTCTCTGTCGGCTGCAGAAGGCCCAGCCCTGCTCTCTGTCGGCCGGCCCCGGTCTCTGCCGCGGCGGGAAACGGTGCCGGCGGCTGAGCAGCACTTGATGTATGGCAGCGGGGCAGCTGAAACGGGCGTGCCCGCGCCGGGCAGAGGGTGATGTATGGCCCTGCTCAGAGCTTTAACACTCCCACTTATCGCCGGATTACATATTTATCTGCAGCCTGTCCGGCGCGCTGATGTACTTTTTATAAAGTCGCAATCCGTCTTTAGCGCACTGAAAATTTAATTTCTCAGATCTGTCTTCTCTGCAGGCGTGCCTGACATGACCTACTATGTGTACGTGTGCGTGTGTATGTGTGTGTGCTTGTGTGTGTGCGCGTGTGTGTGTATGTATCTGCGCATGTGTATGTGTGTGTGTGTGCATGTGTGTGCGTGTGCCTACATGTGCGTGTGTTTGCGTGTGCATGTGTGCGCGTGTGTGTGTGCGTGCGATATGTGCTTGTGTTTGTTGTGTGTGCATGTGCATGTTTGTGCATGTGTGTGTCCGTGTGGCATTCTGGGTGAAGGATCCGTGTCCCCCGCCTCCTGCAGCATGTGGTTCTGCAGACGTGCTTTTAAATGCGCTGTGCAGTGCTGCGTGCCCTGTCGCATCTGGGACTAACGAGTAAATAACCTTCTTTTTATAGCCGACATGTTGCGTACAGCACCGAGCATCATTATAGTCCTGTTAGTCTCTGCTGTTTTCGCTTTGGCCAGTCATGCGTGTGTGTGTGTGTGCGTGTGTGTGTGTGTGTGTGTGTGTGTGTGTATGTATGTGTGTGTGTGCGTGTGTGTGTGTGTATGTGTGTGTGTGTGTGTGTGTGTGTATGTGTGTGCGTGTGTGTGTGTGTGTGCGTGTGTGTGTGTGCGTGTGTGTGTGTGCGTGTGTGTGCGTGTGTGTGTGTGTGTGTATGTGTGTGTGTGTGTGTGTGTGTGTGTGTTCGGGGGGTTGATTAAACCGGGTAAATCTCGTCGCCCCTCTGTGACCGTGTTGAATCCGGTGCGCTGACCCGCAGACGAACAGGGAAATTACTGGATGTAGATCGCTCGTTTCGGCAATAAACTCTCACGCCGTTCCACGACCTTTCCCGTACGCCACCCCCTCCCCACCACCCCTCACTACCCCTCACCACCCTCCTGACATGGGTCTAATGGCCCAGTTCACAAGACAGGAGGTTTATGGGTAATATGACCCTGCAGGGTGGCCACGCCAGGGAAGACAGATGGTACCGGGCGGGCTTGGGGTCAGATCCCAAATCGGCTCCCTCTGTCCCACAGTCTCAATGGGGGGGTTGGGGTCAGGGTCGGGGTGACCCAATTATCTGCAGTCTGAAGTAGCGTAGGAGCCACAGGGGGAAACCCCAGATTCTGCCGTGTTTTGTCTGGGGGGGACTGACCAGTCCAGATAGATTTATTGTCCTCGGTGACGAAATACTTTTTCGCAATCGGTGCCAAAACATGACGCACTGAATCATACTCTAAACAGCAAAGATTGACATTGACATAAGTACACAACAACACAAACAGGAGTTACAGTGAGAGGGGAGTGTTGCTGAGTTTCTGTATGGCAGAGGGTATGGCAGAAGTTTTTGCTGACGTGAGTCCTCCTGCTCATGGGTATCCTTATCCGAGGTGATAAGTTTATGGGGATGAGTTTACAGCAAAATGTTTATGGAGATGAGTTTATAGGAATATGTTTATGGAGATGAGTTTACAGCAACATACGCTTATGGGGATGAGTTTACAGCAATACGTTCATAGGGATGAGTTTACTGCAATACGTTTATCGAGATGAGTTTACAGCATTGAGTTTTCACTGATGAGTTTTTGCTGATGAGTTTAACGTGATGAACAACATTTCCTTTACAGTGAAGAGTTTACATAATGACGTAAAACTCAACAGAGTTTACAGCGATGTGTTCATTTAATATTTCATGCAGATCCTGCACAGACGGGAGAGAAGCATATTGCTTTATGGATCCCATGCCGAGGAGTTTTATGAGCTGTGCACGGAGAGACTGAGCAGTCCTGGTTATGGGCCTAAACGGCGGAAATGGCAGCGGGAAACGGCAAGTTCAAACAGCCGAATCCAGCGTTCAGTGAGGCTGGGCTTACCGACTGCCAAAATAAGGCTTGGGAACTTTGTGGGATTCCGGCTTCAGATTCTTGGAATAATGGGTGCAAAAGACAGGATTTTCCTCCTGGATTATTCGGGTGGGGATTGTGGTGGGGTTTGGGGGAGGGGGGATGGGGGATGGGGGTGGGGTTAACACTTTGGAGATGTTGGGAAAATGTGCCAGACAGAAAAATGGCGGGTTTTTTTTTTTTTTTTTTTTTGCCTCGCAGATCGCTAGGCAACGTGTTTGGGTATTTGCCGTTTCTCGCAGCTTGAGGAGAAGACAAAGGTTTGCTCGTTAGCGCTGTTGACACCCCGTTCTGCCTAAAGCAGCTCTTCACGTTGTCTCAACGTCGCGTGAACGTTGCGAGGCGGCTGCAGCGTTGTTGGGGTGGAAGTCAACTTGGGGGGAAAAGAATGGAGATCTACTGCAAGACAGTGGTCCATCTAAGAAAGCCACATGCAGGCCTCTTATGGGCCGTTTATGAGGCCTCAGTTTCCCAAACTGGGTAAGGACCCACTGATGGGTCCTGAGACTGAGATGGGCCACTTGATGCCTGTGCAAAAATAACTTGCATATTTTACACTTGCCATGAGTGATCACAGCAATGAAATAAAACACCTCAATAAAAACATCGCACTGTAGGTACAGTGGACAGGGAGTTTGGCCTATGTTTAAAAACACCTGATAATTAATGTGTCGACATCATGTCAGTCTACGTTTTCAGAAGTGGGACACGGTGGAATGTGTTTTCTCGTGAAAAAGGGGTTTTTGGCGTTGGAAAGTTCTGGAATCGCCTGTCTGTACGGTAAATATCTGCACAAAACAGAATCTCTTCAGAACACCAAAGTCTAGTTTTTTCTGAGGTTTTCCTGCACGGACGGCGTGTGTGTCTGTGTGTGTGTGTGTGCTTGGACCTCCTGGCGAGCGTGACGTCCATATGCAGTTAAATTACTGGGTGCCTCAAGTCAGTGGCCTTTGATTTATGATTCATACCAGTACATTAGACAAGTATCCCAACTCTCATGTTGACAGGGCCTGTTTCCCTGTGATCTTTCTGACCGCACTTTGGTCAAGTCCGGTTCAAGTGGCGGAATGCGGGGCGTCTGGGGTCGAAGGTCACGTGGAGGAAGGGTGGAAAAAAGGCTTTTAAAGAAGGGTGAAAAGTTGAGGCAATTTATTCCGGTTTTCTTAACGCCGTCTGTGCTTGACGCCGAAACCTCGGCGCTGATGTTCCTGTCGCCAGTGCTTTCTCAAGTTTTTTTTTTTTTTTTTTTTTTTTTTTTCCAAAGGGATCCACCTTGAACGCTCTGTTCTGCGGGGTCTGACAGATTTTTGTTTTTCCCCCCCTTCTCATATATCACCGGGAGCAAAACTGAAGAATGAAAACGTTTGCCGCTACGCTTTAGGCGAAGAGTTAAAATCTTGTGTGGAGCCGAGTTGAGTTGATTTATAGCCTTTCAATAGTATTTTCAGCTTTGTGAACTAGGATATGCAGAGACAAAGTGAAATTTGCGTGATGATGATGAGGATGATGGAGGTCGTAATACAAATGAATAGGGAAATCCGACGGTCACTTTGCATGCCAACAAAACTATTGTTTTCATGAATTAATCCCCCATAAACTGAAACCGCTAGATTACGTCCTGATCGCACGCAACCACAGTGCTGGGCTGTTGGGTGCAAACATGCTGCTCATTGCATGGTTTTCAAAACGCAACATTCACTGTAGCCACATAGCAACATCCTTGTTCAAGGGGCTTCCCCAAATTTTTGAGGAGTCTTACAGGTGAGAAAAGCAGCCAGCTAGGTGTATTGGTGGCGGGGAGACTAATTGCGTTGTAATACAGCCACGTATAGATGGGCTGTTGCGATCACTGTTCTAAGACCAAATATGTCTTGCAAACTCTCCATACCTGTGTTTGGCTTGCATTGTTTTGATAGAGCAACCTTGTTGCGTCCTCTTCAGACTATGCGCATAGCAGTAGTTGATGGAAACACAGCCTGATTCGCATTTTCATTTTCCAACTTTTCGGAAATTCACTAAACATTTGCCAAACATATGGACGGAAACTTAAGTTATTGTGTTCATTTCCCTGCCTGCTTCGGATGACGAGGTCAGGGAGTAACGTTAGTTAATGTTTAGCCCTGAGTAATTAACAATAACAAAAGAAATTGGCCACACATGCTTTAATTGATGAGCAATTAAAGTTAATATTTACAAACCACACACCGAGTTAGAAAAAAAAAACAAAAAAACAATGGCTCTCTTATGTTATCTCCAGCTGTTGAGGTGAACTCAGCCATTTCATGCAGAGTGTATGGATTTAGCCTAGCCTTACTTCAAACTTTGTTTTGTTACTGGCAATTCCATAACTCACCGTCTCAGGGCACGTGTTCTGCCACTCCCCGTCGTTCTAGTTTATTTATTCTTGATTCTGGCCCTTTGATTCCCCCCTGAGGAATGTCCATCAGGAAACACTGCTTCAGAGCCTTGTTTGTAAATTGCAGTTTATAGACATATGAGGAGCGATTGACTGTCACGGTGAAGAATGTGACAAAGAGGAGATTTGTGGGGGGACAAAGAAAGCCATGGCTCCAAAAGCACTCCTCATTGGTTGAAGCACCACACAGCAGCAACACAAACAAATTTTGCTGACTGTGGTTGCGGGGAGAGGGAGGGTGTTGGGGGGGGGGGGGGGGGCGTAGGGTTCGGCCACCCCCTCTTTGTTTTTAAGGTGGGTTAAGAAAGGTTTGCGGATTATCGACCGGAGTGGCGATAACCCCTGATGACCCCCCGATAACCTCCGCTGACCCGGGGGCTAACGCGCCAGTAGCGCCGGGAGCGACCCAAGCCCCGCCCCCTCCGGCCCAAGCCCCGCCCCCCTTCGGCCCGGGGACAATGGGACAGGGCCGACCTCGTGAGCCGCGAGCGTTCTGATCGGGGACGAGGCGGGATTAGCGGCTGCCGCATTCCGCCGTCCCGCTGGAGCGGAAGGGGACACGGGAGAAAATCGGGAGAGGGGCGGTCCCGGGGGGGCGGGGGGGTTCTGCCCGGCACTGTCGCCGTGACGACCACGTTTCTTTTCCATTCGCCGTCTGCCATTAAAGGAAAAACTTTGTCTGCAAGTGGAAATCAGCAGTATTTTCACAATCTGCAGACAATGACGCAAACACCCAGATCATCATAATAATAATGATTATGATGATGATGATGATAATAATAATCATAATAATAATAAACTTTATTTGTATAGTGCCTTTCATAACATTGTAAGGAGAGGCACTATACAAAGTTACAAAGCACTTTGAAGCAATCTTACTAACAAAGATCAACAATAGCAGCTTTAGTTTAAAAAAAATGTAAAAGCAAAAAAAAAAATGCGTGTAATATCCAATTTAACAAGCTAGTGCCCCTAAAACCTATACACATTACTCCTCATGACACAGGTAGAAAGAAATCCACTCTGTTTAATGTGAAAGGTATAATTTCCGCAGCCTGCTTGTCATTATCTTGGTGATTTCCATGTCAATCTTTTATTCATTTGCCGGTACTATTTTGTGTGTTTTTTTAATATACTTCTATATTAGTTCCAGAATGCATGTCAGTAACAGCGTGCGAGTTTTTCCTTTAATGAACGGAGAAGGTAGATCTCGGAGGGAATCGAGAGAATGGCTCTGTATTAAGGGGGGGTGGGGGGGGGGGGGTGAGGGTGTGGGTTAGGGGGGTGAGACCAGGAAGGGACTGAAGAGCAAATAACACACCGGCGGCAGAGAGGCAGGAAGTGGTTGCGAGAGTTCAAACGATGAGGCGCCGCCGCCGCCGCCGCGTTGACCTTTTCAGCCGGGCCTGCAAATTAGCGTCGCGAAAACCGGCGCGCGCCGGTCCCCCTCCGCCGCCGCTAGACGAGCTTCGTCTCGCCTTTGAATTTTACCAGCCGAAATTTTTGAGCTCGAAAAGACACCCAGGGGGGTAGGGTTTTTCTTTTTTTTTTCCGGAGACAAACAAAACGGGTGGAACGGGGCCTGGTCGGACGTGCGCGGCGTGCCAATCAGCGTCGCGGCGGCCCGAAGACGAGAGCCGTCCCCCCCGAGGTCGGCTCGCGAGTCGCCAACTTTTTCCTTTTCAGAGAAACCCGGCATAAATTTAAATAAACCGTCGAGGGGCCGCGTTTTGAAATGATAATCGCAAAGGTAGGCCGCTGATTTTTCTTTTTTTTTAGGCGGGCGAAGGTGCCCTTGAAATCGAGCGGGGGCGCTCGCCGTTTGGATGGGGTTTCCGTGACGGTGGGCGGGTGGGCGGGCGGGCGAGCCGACGGACTGGCTCGAGATTAGTCGAAAGAGTCGAGGGGTCGCGGAACTGGGACGCGCGTAGCGTAGACGCGTCTGGTGACCTGCTCCCTCAAAGCCTGCCCCCAGGGCCTGGGAGAATATCGCCTAGCAACCTTCATTTCAGTTCAGTTTCCTGAGTATTGCAATATCATGCTTTATGGTTTCATATGAACGTTGGCTATGTGAGTACGTGATTTGTATTATGGTTCTAGTTTTGTCATTGGTCAGCTTGCATTTAATGCTTGATTGACGTCTAACTTGCTGTTCTGGAACTTTTCCGCACATGACTCAGGTGAATGCACTAACGTTGTCCCTCTGTGTACGCCGTTCTGCGAGAGAGCATCTGCTGAATGAAGGCGGTGTAGTTCCAGGCCGTCTCGATGTAAAGTCCAGCCCGTTCTGGCGATTCCGCAATTTGGCGGCATTCCGAAGGAATGATTTTATCGTGCTACTCCGTACGAGACTCTCCTGGTGGGAACATTTCAGTTTTTTTTTTTAGTCCCTACATTAAATAGGCCTACATCTGATTATATATTCATGAATTATCCATCTTATTTTTCACCCCCAAACCATCTTTGTGCAAATGAGGTTGTGGAGGTTGGAACGGGAGCCAGTTCTTTCCTCAAAACAATGGGACCTGTGTTTCGCAGGGAGGGTTCTGTGATGATCTCATTGAGTTAGGCCAGGTTTCGTGTATCAGGCTATAGGTAGGCTTTCGTGTGCCCTACTGTACGATTGATCCTACATTAGCTTTGATACGTTTTCTTAAATAAAAGCCATTTTTGATGGCTAATCTGTTGTACAGAGATAAATGCATTTCTGTGTTAATCTCGTTTTTCACAAACGAAATGTCAGAAAACCTACGAACCTACGTTAGCTTTGATATTTTTTCGTAAATAAAAGCCATTTCAGATTGTTGATCCGTTGTAGAGGGGGGAAAAAAAGACAAGAAAAAGCAAACTCAGTTTTCACAAAAAATAAAAATATCAGAAAATGGTGAATCGAAGGGATATTTCAGATGTGCTCTAAAGAGGCAGAGAAACATGTGACCGTTCGGAGCAGTTTGTGTGTGTCGCTCTGTCTAATAAAAAGTACTTAGCAGGTTTGTGCAGTGAGCGTGCTCAGACATGCCCGACTCAAAAAAAAACAAAAAAAACCTTGCAGATATAAATACCCAGGCGCATGTAAACAGGCAAACAGAGCGGAGGCAGTGTGTTATCAGTCCTCTGTGCCCCGAAAACCGAAAAACAGACTTTACACTCCTTCATCGATCTGTTGCCTGCTTCCCCATGCACCTGTTCTACACGGTGAGTGCTGTGGGCTGGGAGGAGGGGTGCGGGGGGGGGGGGGGGGGTGGGGTGTGGGGGGTGGGGTGATGCATTGAGAGAAAGGTAAGACCTGGGGGTTCCAGACACACCGCGGATCTTGGCAGGCACCGCATGGTGGGGGGGGGGGGGGGTAGGGGGGGTAGGTGGGTAGGTGGGTTGGGGGGGGGGGGGGGGGGGTGGATAAAAAATAAATGAAATGGCCGCGAGTCTTTCCGGGCCCGATTATGCGGCGAGAGCGGAATAGCGCAGACGCTCGCAGGATATTCGCTGTGAGACAGGAAGGAACCAGCGGCTCGCTCCGCTGCTGCTGCACCCATCGTGAGAAAGAGACGCTTTTTTCCACCTTCTTCCTTTCACAGGGTATTCACAAACTGTACAGAGAGACACACACACACGCACGCACACGCACGCACACACACACATACAACCACGCGTACAATCTCAGACGCAACACACGCACACACATACACACACACACTCAGAAACACTCAGGCACAAACACGCGCATACTGTCGGACGCAAACACACATACACACACACACACCCAGAAACGCTCAGGCGCGAACATGCATAACACTCTCAGACACGTACACACACACAGAGACACAAACACGCAGACATACACACAGTCCCGGCTAGTGACGCGAGTGGCAGTGTGTGCGTCCAGCGACATTGTCTCGTTTTTTAATCCCAGGAAACACGAGGAAGCAATTCACAGACTTGGCTCGCCATCTCAGCATCGTTTCCCCAATCAGTATATCTGAGGCTCGGACGGAACCTTCATTTGAATTTCAGTGACCTTTTTTCGTCCTCCTCCTCCTTCTTCTTCTTCTTCTTCTTCTGGCATTGCTATGGCGTTGATCCTGTCCAATGACACGCGAGCGGGAGCCCAGGAGGATGGACGAGCGCCGATCTCCCGTCACCCCCGGCTCAAACGACCATAAAATCATACCGATGTTTTCACAGAAGCCCCCTCGTTATGACCGTGATGAGTTGTTTTATGGCCATTTTGGCTCTGACGCGTGGGTTTCCACTGCATGCAAAAGCGGCCCCGATTAGCTCAGAGATGACCTGCGCCATTCAAGGTTAATTGTAATTATGATTGTAAATCATGCGCGGAGACCATGGCGGAGTAATTTACTTTTTTCGAGGGACTTAATGAGGAAGAGTATCGCTGGTGAGAGAGAGACAGTGATTGAATAACATGACCTGTACCGTAATGGCTCTAGGTTCATTCAGTCAGACCAGTTATCCTCAGTCCTGGTCCTGGGGAAGCCATTGGGCCTGCTGGTTTTTGGTTTTCGTCTAAAGATCAGCAACCGTGTCGGACCCAAGAAACCAGGCGACGTGAGTTAGCGGTGTACTCAACGGCTTTCACTGATCAGCTGCTCAAATGCCGAGGATCAGCACAAGCCAGCAGACCCTGTGGCTCTCCAGGATCTGGGTTGAAGACCACAGGGCCAGACCAACAAGGTGAAGGTTGTGGCGTTGTGGTATGTACTGAGAAAATACAGCGATCTCTGTTGTCCTGTGTATAAAGGGCATCTTCTACTGTTAAAAAAAGAAGTCCTTGGGAACACCAGAAAGGGCTCCAGTATGCACTTATTGTGAGATTGGAAATTAGTGTGTTTAAATGTGCCTGATTCCAAACATGTACCTGGGTTTCTTTGTCCAGTAGGCTACATTGTGTTCTAATGTTCTTCTGTTGAGAAGTATTTTGTAGAATTTTGTGAAAGATAAAGTTCTTGTCTCGATTTGACACTATAAAATAGTAGGTTAAATCGCAGATCAAGTCGTGGTGGGGTGGGGGCGCCAATCTGAAGTTGGGGCGGAGTCGGGGGGGGGGGGGGGTTGTGGATTTCAAGTACTGCTTGCGTTCCAGCGACAGAAAGACAGATAAGGCATGAAAAGATGCCTCGTTTCTTGCAGATCGCTCTGGGCTAGCGCTTATAAATAGACCATTGTGGGATTTTCAGTGGCTTTTATTCAGTTGCTGATGTCACCGCTGCTCTCTGTCCTACAAAGGAGATTGTCCATCAATAATTGAAGCATCAGTGCGTATCTTTCTTCGATCTAAATATTCATGATACTGGTTCATTAAACATGGGTATTTTCTTGAATTGCATCTACCTTGATGCCCCAAACCAGTAACTTTGTTTGTCCACTCTTGGGTACTGCCCAGTCAAGTGATCGGCCAGTTTGTTGGGAGATTAACAGTGTTAATATACTGTGCATATTTGCATCACCATCTTTTTTGTCTTTAATTTTTTGAACAGTAGGTTTTTTGAAATGTTTTTCAAAAGTCAGTGTTCCGGAACTCCGTCGCTCCATCAATCAGCACTTTTGATTATGACATCAGCATTAGAATGTTCAGTTAAGAACATTCTGTTCACTTATTAGTGATCTTAAACCTTAAAGGGTGTGAGCAATCTGGACCTCCTGGTTTGTGCATGGGAAGACATCCAAGCGTAACGTAGAATGCAAGGTTAGAAGGAGTAAAAAACACAAACAAACAAAACGACCTAACTAAATAACAGTGATGTTAAAAAAAAAAATACATGGACAGATCTAATCATGTGCTTGCTCTGAGTTGTCCCCACATCAATCCGCATTCATCGATGGAAAAAAATTGGCTTTCCTGTGAGGTTTTTTTTTTTGTTTTTTGTTTTTTTTTTTTTTTTTTTCTTCAAGGAGAAGAGCTTTTGGCATTACCGCCAAATACACTGTGGCGTACTAGTCTCTGAATATGTTAGCCTTATTAAGCGCACGTGGAGTGGAAGGGCTTTCTTTTATACAAAAGGGGCGCACTGGCCCGGGCTGAATGCCGAATGGCTTTATGCTGGGCTGTTAGCGGGACTTGCGGCTTACCCATCCATGCAGACCTAATTCGACACGAGGTAGCCCGTCTGTCTCCGCCTTGTTGTTTTTTCTCCGATGCCGTTCAAAATAACCTTCCTTTTATCTAATTTAGAAAGGCTGCCGGCTTCAGATAGTGATCTGTACTGACAGCGACCTGATTTGTATTCTTTTTTTTACCCCCGTAAATTCCTTAAATTTTCCTTTCTCGATAAATACTGGAAACCGCTCCCACGTGACTGTGTCCCAGTGTCGTTGGGTTCAGCGGTGAAGAGTGGGACAGAGCGTGTCTTCTTCAAGTTCATGTGATGGCAGTGTTTTTTCAAACTTCTACATCAGTGTTCTGCAACTCCATTCGTTCCTTTCAGTTACCAGCAGTGATTGTGACATCAGCATTAGAATGTTCAGTTAAGAACACTCCGATCACGTATCTGTGACCTCACACCTTAAAGGTTTGAGTCTTTTTCTGCGGGGAGAGTTGGGCCAAAAGGAAGTAGAAGTTACCTGGCGAGGAGCCCGGAGCATCACGCCTCCCTGCCCACCCTATTCATGCGATCACGCCTCCCTGCCCACCCTATTCATGCGATCACGTCCGAGCTCTGACGGCGGTACTCTTTGTAGCTTTTCGAGTCTGCAAGTGCCGTCTAAATTTTATCTATGAATTTCTTTTTTTCTTGCCTGAATGACCCAGAACCCTTTCATCCGAGGACAGTGAAAGGAGAGAGTCTCGTGGGGGGGGGGGGGGGGGGGGGGGGCTTTGGCTGGATTTCGGCCATTGCTCATTCCCGGTGCCATCTGGATGATTGGGCAGCCATGGTTGCCTCGGCTCGCCACATGTCTGTTTTCAAAGGGGGGTGTATAGGGGGGGGGGGGGGTGGGCATAGAATCCGAAAGCCAGCTGAACCACAGCAGCGATTCGCTGAACAACTGCTCCTCACACAGGAGTTATTTAGGAGAATCAGGTGGAAAGGGAGGTTGGGGGGGGGGGGGCTTTGTCCAAAAGATGGCTTCTATAGAACACTGTCCCTATGCCTGATTTGGGATACCTTCCATTAGTCTTGTGACTAGAATGCAAATCTCAAGGATGAAGGAATGTTTTTTTGTTGTTGTCAGAATTCCAAGTCAGTGTTCTAGAACTCAGTTGGTAACAGTTGCTTTCAGTTACCAGCAGTGACTGTTACATCTGCATTAGAATGTTCAGTTAAGAACATTCTAATCCCATATTTGCGATCTTGAACCTTAAAAGGGTTAACCAGTTGTTATCCTGCTCCTGCGCATTCAGTCCGCCACCCTAAGGCAGAGGACTTGAGAGGTCAGAGTTCAGAGGTCACTAAGTCAGCCAGCGGCTCTGCCTCACAGTTATTTATTTTATTCATCCAGGAGTCCACATCCCATCTAATAATAATGTTTTTTTCTCTCCAGTAAAGGTCTCAACCCTCTCAACTGGCAGATTCCGTACAGTACTAACAGTGCCCCAAGGCCAAGGTCATTGTGTTCCAAGCATGGGGTCCAGTTTAGCAATCACTGCCTGCCTGCTGTAACCAGGGCGATAACCTGCAGGAAAGAGACTATTGATTTCTCTTGTGCTTGTAGTAGTTGTGCTTTTCTTTTTTATTTCTATTTTTATGCATTTTATGCATTAGTGAGTAAATGTGTTTTTGTCTTTCACATGGTGTTCCTGGGGATCCTTGTGCAAAAAGGGGGGAGAGTACAGTGTAAGAATAGACCTCTTCAAATCTCCTCATTTCAGGATGAATTTGAGAAGTTTTTTTCCAACCGTTTCCAAACTGGAATATTTTTTAAACTGTGGTTAAGGACTGAACCATCATGCAGAACGACCATCTGTGCCCCGTAGTCCCCCCCCCCCCCCCCCCACACCCCCCACCGCCCACTCTACCTTTTCATCCTCACCCTCTTCAGAAGAGCACTACCGTGACCCATGGAATCCATGTCTCAGGCGCCTTTACTGAGAACAGAGGCTCCTGACCCCACCCCTCCCCCGCCCCTGCCCCCCCCCCCCTCCAGTGACCTCCCTTCTTCCCAAAGCTCAGGCCCTGAGAGCCCCCCCCCACCCCCTCCCCCTGGCTAGTGTCCAGTGGCTAGTGCCAGTGTGGAGTCATAGGGTGGGTACCTCTTGATCTTCATCTCTGCAGGCCTCGATGCCCCTGTAAAATATAAGAGCAGTGTGGTGCATGGGGAAAAGCTATTGAGGCTGCAACCATGTGGCCAAATGTAGCCGTTAGGAGGAATGGACTTCTTTGAACGTCTGAATGTTTGAACGTATATAAGGTCTGTTTGAAGTCGGATTGCCTAATAGCACTCCAAACCCAGTGTGTTACAAAATTTAGTATTTTGTCATCAGCAGAAGTATTAACACTGCAGCATTAGTCAAAATTAATTGCGTGCTAAATGGGCCTCCAAAATTGGCAGGGTAAAGTTATCGTGCTAGTTTAGCGCAAAGTGCTTCATTTGTTTACGACACGTTGGCTTGGAATGAACACGGAACCTTCCAGAACTTGTTGGCCGGAGAGGGAAGTGGATATGAGCTGGAAAGCTTTGTGAGGGAGCAGGGGATGGTTGGCCGTTTGCGTACGCTTCACGGTCAGACGTTACCGTGAGAGCTTGGGGAAAAAAAGAGTGTGATAGCCAACAGACAAGTTCAATTAGGCGACGTTGTGCTGTGCAGATGCATCTGGTTGTTCTTATCCCTTTGAAACTGTGCAGTGAGGGTCTGGTGTGCGTTGAGAGGGCTGTGTAAAAGCTACTGAACCCTGACCAGACCTGGCTGCCAAACAGAGGCCTTCTGGAAGCCCATCAGTCTTGTTTGATTCTGGGATCCTCTCTTCATCCGTCGATCCTGTCAGGTTTTCTCCCCTCTGGACATTTTTAGCTAGCGTAACATAGACAGCATAGCATGGTAGTGTAGCATAGCATAGCGTACTGAAGCATAGCGTAGCATAGCATATCGTCGCTGGCAGTGTAGCGTAGCAGAGCGTAGCTAGCGGTGTAGCATTGTAGCAGTCCCAGTGAGATGGCCTCTTAGTGTTTCCCCTGCGTATGCACTTTAAAGGCCCCCAGTCAAACGGATAATCATAACCAGTCAAAGGGCAGAGGCAGAGGCAGGGACAGAGACAGTGTCAGAGACCATGACAGTGGCAGTGGCAGAGGCAGGGGCAGGGGCAGTGGCAGTGGCAGGGGCAGGGGCAGGGGCATGGACAGGGGCAGGGGCAGGGGCAGGGGCAAGGACAGGGACAGAGACAGTGTCAGAGGCAGGGGCAGGGAAAGAGGCAGAGGCAGGGGCAGCGGCAGTGGCAGGGGCATGGACAGGAGCAGGGAGAGAGGCAGAGACAGGGGCAGGGGCAGGGACAGAGACAGTGTCAGAGGCAGGGGCAGGGAGAGAGGCAGAGGCAGGGGCAGGGGCAGAGGCAGGGGCAGGGGCAGTGGCAGTGGCAGTGGCAGTGGCAGTGGCAGTGGCAGTGGCAGGGGCAGGGGCATGGACAGGGGCAGGGAGAGAGGCAGGGGCAGGGGCAGTGGCAGTGGCAGAGGCAGGGGCAGGGGCAGTGGCAGTGGCAGGGGCATGGACAGGGGCAGGGAGAGAGGCAGGGGCAGGGGCAGTGGCAGTGGCAGGGGCATGGACAGGGGCAGGGAGAGAGGCAGAGGCAGGGGCAGAGGCAGGGGCAGGGACAGAGACAGTGTCAGAGGCAGGGGCAGGGAGAGAGGCAGAGGCAGGGGCAGAGGCAGGGGCAGGGAGAGAGGCAGAGGCAGAGGCAGGGGCAGGGAGAGAGGCAGGGGCAGGGGCAGTGGCAGTGGCAGTGGCAGGCCTTTTGTGCATCCACGATGGCGACCGCACCGCAGGGACGCGGCAGACTTCATAGATTAGCGGAAATGCTGAATGTGGGCGGGTCCTGTCATAGCAGCTCGCGCCATAAACCAGCCTGTCATTACACCACCTCCTCTCCTCTCCCGCTCTCCTCTCCTCTTTCTCTCTCTCTCTCTCTCTCTCTCTCTCTCTCTCTGCACGAGTGCCACCAGCAGCTGTTCTGTCTCAGAGCAGAGAAATAGTAATTAGAGCTGGTGATGGTTAAATTGCTGACATTATTAGAATTGCCTACAATTAAGCTCTGTGCATGGATATGTGTGTGTGTGTGTGTGTGTGTGTGTGCGCGCGCGTGTGCGGGTGTGTTTGCGTGTGTTTGTTTTCACCACCAGAAAGGGTCTGCTACGTTAAATATGTGTGTGAGTAGGGTGGGGGCGCAGGGGTGGGGGGGGGGGGGGTTAATGCCTCATCTCCCTTGGTGACAGAATATCATTTGTAACCTAACATGTTATTGTGGTCTTGTGGTTTGTAGCTGCTTCTAGGTCTGAAAATTATGTGTTCCTGTCTTCAGAGTGAATTAGAGATTTTACCATCAGCGTAGTACAAATACAAAAAGCCTGGGCAGATGAGGAATTTTTTTTATTTTTGTGGATTTTATTTGGACTTGACCGCTGCATAGAGCTGTAGTTTTCAGAGAGGGAGATGCCGTGGGACTCCCCTCTGTTGGATGTGGGGGCGTTTTATTTTATGTTTATTTGTATTGATTTACATCCAAAGTGGAGATACAAAATTACACAATACAATAAGAGAGGGATATCTGTGTGTGTGGGGGGGGGGATGTTGACCAGGGTACTCCACTATGTGGGCTGGGGTGTGGGGTGGGGGGTGGTGGGTGCGTTTTTAAAGGGAGAATAATCTCTACATAGCCGTCAGAAGCATTTCTCCTGCAAAGTGATGCACACACAGAGCTGGCCTATTTTTGCAGGATCCCAGCCTCCCCTCAATGGGCTGGCCTATTTTCTATAAAACTGCATGTGGTTGTGTTTGCTGAACCATTTTTTTTTCTACTTCTCATTCTGCTTCCCTGATTTCCTAAGCTTGATCACCTGTTAAGGGCTTGGAGAGTAAAGTTCTGTTTTCCCCCAAAGTTAGTTCAGGTTTGTTTTGCTGGCTTCTTGAATTCCCTTGGGACACTGTACATCGAGCCCGTTTTGAAGTGCCATGTGACATCCTGTTTGCAAATGGTACAAAAATAAAGAATGATTGATTGATTGGTTGGTAATTGATTGGTAAATGGACAGTGTTTGAAAGAGGGGGGATATGGAGAGAGAGAGAGAGACAGACAGAGAGACAGAACAGCACTGAACCCACTCCCTCCTCGCACTGGTTCACAAAGGGATGAACAGAACCCGCAATAACATGACATAGCCTTTTTCTGAGGCCTGCTGCTTTTTAAAATGTTGCCTACCATCATCCTTTATGAAGGAACATCAGTGTCAGTGTACAGTCTGTAACGTATATCGGTTTGCGTTCGTCAAAACAACTGTATGTACTGTCTATCTATGGTGCCAAGCATGTCACGCATGCTGATGTGGGTGTTAATGGGAAATGCATATTACAGGCCACAGCAAGCTACTTTCTCACATCAGTTCTGTAAGTGGTGACCTTCTTTAACCCCTGTCACATCCCACCAGGGAGTCCCGATCTCCCTCATTTTGGGGGTGTCTGAGATGGGTTGCTTGCTTTAGAAGGCCATGGGCAAAGAGGGAGGGAGGGAAGGAGGAATGGAATGCTCAAGTTGGCATTCTGGTGAGACTTCCTGTTCCCGGGGAGGGGTGGTGGGGTGGCTAACTATGGACATACGACACCCCACCCTCCCCCCCGGAGAGATCACAGGCTTCGCCGCCCGGGTCAAAGTTCACCCGCGGGTATCCGTTCGCCATGCCCGCAATCTTTGCATAGCAGTCCAATCCCAGAGTCACATGCATCACAAGTTATTCTGGGGAGTGTCCATGAGGTTGGCCGTGGGGGGGGGGGGAAGGGGGTGGTGTAGGACTATTTAGAAGGGTAGGAGTGGCACTTTGCGGGGGGGGGGGGGGGGGGGTTAGAAAATGGGGGCAGGCTAGGGGGGTCGCACAGTGTGTGGAAGGAAGAGTGCTAACTGTTGAACTGCGAGAGGTGTGAAAAATGGCACCATCCCCCTCGAGCCAGCGGAAATGATTTCCCATGAGTCTGTGGGGCTGCGTCCGGGACCCCAGAGCCCTCTGTAGGAAGCAGCCGTTAAGTTTCATTCAGATTCAACCTCTGATTGATGCTAATGTCGCTTCATGAAGCTACGTGTACAGAAATGAACCACGTAACCATGGCGATATAAGTTCCGTATCCTGGTGTCTAAGGAGCAGGGCAAGGCGACCTCCCAGTCATGGTCTCCAGGAGGTTTTTTAAACAGAGCGAGAGTGACTCCAACAACCGTGATGCTTCCAGTCGCTATTCTCTCTTTCCATCCCTCCCTCGGTCCCCCTCACCCCCCCACCCCCACCCCACCCCGCCGCCCCCTCCCGCTGCAGAGGAGGTCTGCAGTTGCTTGTTGACTTTGGCGCGCTGTGTCGAATAACAGTCGCCGCGTCGGTCACGGTTCAACATTTGTATGTCATTTGAGTACATCTGCTGGCTACCCTCAAAAGCAGCAGTCCTCCGGGTTCCCATGAGCCTTTCAGGGGGCCCAGATGTCCCCGTGCCGCACACTCAGAAGAGCCTGGAGAAAAGTGACTTTAAAAACACTGAATAAAGCTCTAACTCAAACTTTATCTTGCCGCTGTCAGGGGAAGAGGCCTGCAGACTTTAAAAGAAAAAAAAAAACAACAAAAAAAAGAAAAGAAAAAGAAAAAACGGCTTTTGCAGGCAGTCAAACATCTGCAAATCTTTTTCCTAGACTTCTGAATTTTTTTTAATTACAGGGTGAAGCTGTCTTTAAATAACAGATGGTTCTACGGCTCTTTATTATTTTTTTTCCTCCCGAAACGTTTTTTCTGGTTTTTTTTTCTTGTTGCTGTCAGTTTTATGGTGTTGAATCTTCCTGTAAACTGACTGCAGACAGGTTCCCTTCTGGGGGCCAAGGGCCTTCAATAAAGCAACAGCACAGAGAGTCAGCCGTCCAGCAGAGACTGCGCAACACAGAGACTGCACAGCAACAGAAACTGCACAGCATAGAAACTGCACAGCAACAGAGACTGCACTGCAACAGAGACTACAGCGCAGAGAGTGCACAGAACAGATTCTGCACAGCACAGAGACTGCACAGCACAAAGACCGTACAGCAGAGACTGCACAGCAACAGAGACTACAGCACAACACAGAGACTGCGCAGCAACAGAGACTGCACAGAACAGGGACTGCCCAGCACAGAGACTGCATAGCACAGAGACTACACAGAACAGAGACTGCATAGTACAAAGACTGCACAGCGCAGAGACTATGCAGCATAGAGACTGCACAGCACAGAGACTATGCAGAACAGAGACTACAGCACAGAGACTGCATAGCAACAGGGCCTACTCTGCACAGAGACTACCATCTCCATCGTGATCATCATTGGATGATTAGGTGCATGTAATTATCCGTTATCTCGCTACCTTTGGTTAGCCATCTCTATGGTGATCATTGTTTCAATGTTTGGCCTTGTAATGGTGTGTTATCTGGCTCCTCTTGGATAGTGTTTGCACACTGGCACAGCAGCTCGCTAACGTGCTAGGAGCCGTATCCAGGAAGGTGATTTCACGTGGGAGTAAAACTAAGATCCGGTTGACTTTGTCCATGGGCCCAACCCGATCCCCAGCTGGTCCTGGATCAGCACCTCTGCTCTTGACTACTTTGTGCAGGCCGGGCTGTTTAAAAGAGAGGTAAGCGTGTGTGCTATCGCCATGGGATACGGGCCTGGCTGTCTAAACGGAGAGATAGGAGAGCGTGGGCAATCGCCATGGGATACGGACCTGTAGATCGATGCGCACGTGTGGCTCTGTAATAAAGGGGGGTGGGCCAAAAAAAACGTTATTTCATTGGGGTTGGGGTCAAACCCCTTTTCAATTCTTTCAAATCAGGAAATGAGCTGCATTGAATTCATTAAACTGGAAATATCCCTGGGACAAAGGGGGCTTTTTATTTTAAAGAGATTAATTCAATTTCATTTGATTTCCTGCGCCGACTGAACCAAAGTGAAATTGATGTCAGGCCCGGTCGTGGGTCATGGGCTCAGAAAGTTCTGGAACCACTGGCCCTATGTAGATATTAATGTGAATTTTCATCAGGAGTTCTGCCCCCGCTATTCCAAATTCCATTTTTCTGAACATGCTTTTGTAAGCACACTTTTCCAAACGCGCTATTCCAAATTTGCTTTTCCGTACGTGCTTTTCTAAGCACACTTTTCCAAACGTGCTATTTTCCTGCGCTTTTCCCCCCATTACCCCCCCCCCCCCCCGGTTCACTAATCACCTGCTCGCCCCGCCAGCAGACGCAGGTGGTTTTTATTACGTCTCCGCGCTCTTGCTGGGTTTCCCCCGCGTCCGACACACGGCTCTGTCCGTTCCTCGCTCTGACAAACGCTGTTTTACTTCCAGTGCGAGTGCCTGTCTGTCTGCTGAGCAACGTGCGCCAGCAGAGGATCACGCTGAAAGCACTGACAGGAAGGGGATTCTGTTAAATAAAAAGGTAGTGGGCTGGGGGGGTGGAGAACGTGGTTGGGGGGGGCTGTTGCTTTGTTCACTCGGAGCACTGTCACTCAGCTGGTTTGGGGGGGGGGGGTGTTTTCGGCTGTGAAAGTGTTCCTGTTACCTGCAGGAGGGCGGTGAAGCAGACAGCTCTGCGCTCACCCACCCCCCCCCCCCCCGCTACGCTACCCTGCCCCATTAGATCGTTTCCTCTCTTTTCTTTCCTTCCCTTTTCTCCGCCGCCGTAGCTTCGTGGAGACGTTCCCTCCTTTCCTCGCCACACGGGAGACTCCACCGCTCGCCGGGGCCGTTGCCTAGCGACGGGGCAGAGTGGCGTGGCGTGACAGGCCGTCTGGCGGGAGAGCTCTCTCCCCCGGTGGAATGGAGTGGGGGGGTGGGGTTGGGGGGGGGGGCAGAAAATTCACTGACACAGTGCCCTCTGACGGGAGAAATAGAACGATTGCACTGACTGGCAAGAGGAAAAACAAAGAAAGGGAGGAGAGAAAGAGGGAGAGAGAGTGAGAGAGAGTACTCTCAGAGCTGACTGCCTTTCTGTACGCTTGCTTCCCGGACCTGCTGAACAGATAAACAGCGCACAAACTCTTCCACATTTTTGATGCTCTTATACAGGTGGATATATGCAGAAGGAGACTGGGTGTGATGCCCCTTCGGGGATTTGAACTTGCAACCTCTTTTTTACAAGCCCGGTTCCCTAACCGCTGCACTGCTCTGGCATCTCCTTTACTGCTCAGTAGGGGGCGGTAGCTGCACCCCATACCGCCACAGATTTATGATTATTAGTTTTGGACGGATGACCCCACCCCCGCCACGGGCGAAGATCCGGCCCCTGCTCACTCTCCAGACCCGGCCCACGTCACTACAGCCTGTCTCCACGACGACAGCTGATGTTTCCCTGGGGCTGCTGGGGGATGTGGAGAGTAAAAGGGGGGTAATTAACTTGGCTTTGGCCTGTGTTTAAGGAGAGCCGTTCACACCCCCTAAATGACAGGCGCCGGGCTCCAAAACTCCGCCCCCTTCCGAGACTGCGCACGCCCCCCCCCCCCCCCCCCGTCCGCCCCGCCCTACCAGACCCCTTTAGATCCCGCCGCACGCCGCTTCGGAAACGTCCCCCCGGGCGGGACCCAGGCAGACGTCCCGTCTGCGCGGGGGAGGGAGGGCGGGTTCTGGGAGAGGGGGGCGGCTAGATTTACTGTTTCCAGCGGCCTGGTTGCCGTACAGCCTCTTTGCGAAGGTGAGAGATGCCCTACCCTCACGGCAGGTTTCCAAGCAGGCGAGCTGGGGGACTGATGCAGGGGTAATCGCCTCTGCACTGCGGTCTGGCCCCCTGTTTAGTAACGGGAGTGGGGGGGCCATGTGGGGACAGGGGCCGGACCCTGGTGGTCATGGTCTCCCCGCACCGGTGTGGCCACCACACGGGATGGCGGAATTGAGGGACGGTCTGTCCCGCCATCAGTAGGAGTTGGCAATCCACAGCCCCGCCCCCCCCCCCCCCATCCCCTATCCCCTCAGAGACTCCTGCTCTGCTTCCTGGCCGTTTCAGACACAGGGATGTTTGTTGAGCGTTTGGCCTTGGAGCCTGTGAAGCACTGCCAGTGAAGCCTGAGAGTTTACACACTGCTGCAGGGGGTTTTAGACCAGAGCAGCCCTGCCACAGGGGGAGACAGGGTACACCCCACAGCGTGCGGTGCCATGAGGCAGAGGAGGTGGAAGAGGGGGAAAGATGAAGGGAGAGAAGGAGTGAAACAGGGAGAGGGGTGCTGGGAGGAGAAATGTACATAAAGACAGTAGCGATGTACAGAGGAGGAATGAAAGAGAGACATGAGAGAGAGAGAGAGCGACAGAGATAGGGAGAGAAGAGAAAGTGAGAGGCGGTGAGAGAGGGGAACAACAGTGAGAGAGGGAGATGAAAGAGGAAAGAGGAGAGAAGGGTGAAAGAGAGAAGGAGAGAGGGTTAGTAAAAGAGGAAAGTTCCCAGCGTGTGAGAAATCCGGTCAGAGTCTCGACGGAGTAGAAGGAGGTGGGGGTGGGGATTTGGGGGGGGGTGGGTGGCGGCTGGACGGAGCTGAACCCAGGCCCCTTGGAGCGTGCCCATTTTAGGGAATGGCTGCCTGGGCCTGGGAGCGTTCTCCTGAGCGGTCCTCCACTCCCATTTATCTCACCCACGCACAGAGCCAGCCAGCCAGCCCCGGGGCGATTCTGGCCCCGACTGGGACCTGGGGCGCGTCCAACATGCCAACGGTCCTCCTGCGGTTCTCCCGAAACTTGTTTGCAACATTCAGCGGCAATCTCTGAGATAGGAGAACAAAGATTGCTGCCGCAGTGTAAACAGTGTAAAAACTGGACTCAGTTTAATTAATGTTCAAGGCGCTCTCGTTGGAAGAGGAAGAAAGTTAAAAAGCCTTTGGCGCGTCGGTCCGGTCGCACGCCAACGCGTTTCGGCCTCATCGGCACTGATCAGGGCGCCATAAGCTGTCTGCACGAGTTCCTCTTTATAAGGTTGACGAAAAACATTATGCAAATAATCAGCTAGCCCAAGTCAACGTGCCCACAGTCCGAGGGAACTTGCTTAGTGAGGTGAGAAAAACAAAATTAAGCAACGGAATAAACGGAATAAATTGAAAACTTTCGTTTTCTCCAGCTTCGGCTGGCCGTGTCGGGGGCGGGCCCAGAAGCGGCAGGTGGCGGGTTTTGAGGATCGCTGTGCAGACGGTTGGTGAAGGCCCTTTGCAACTGGAGCTTCGGCCCAGGTTCTGTTCAGTTTGTGAAGGAGTTTTGCATCATTTTTTTCTCACCTGGCCTTGCTCGAGTGTGCGGGAATATGCGCAGATCCAAACGATCCTGTGTGTGAAGGCCAAACTGTATCTGCTGTATGAGCAGAAAGGCTGATGACATCTTGCCTTTCTCCAAAATGCCTGTTTGAGACACAAATTTCAGGCCCAACGCACACCTTTTGGGTCTGTATTCTTCCGCTGGGGAATTAACATTTACATTTTAGCCTTAACTAATGCATTTTATTCACAATTCGTTCTGGCCCATCTTGAATTGAATCAAAACAACTGTATATTTTTTCCAGTATCCTAGTAACAGAATTGCTGTGTCCTCTCCAGCTTAACGGTATGTGGTGGACTGAAGCGTCTGCAGCCGTAGATGGGTTCTAGTCCGTACGCAAGCAAGCTAGGCCTTCCCGTAGTCTCAAAAATAAACAATCAATTCATCCAAAAGAGCTTCATCCAATATTGATAAAAGTTCACCACAGTTAACTAAAGTTCAACCGTCGTATTTACAAAATCCTAATTTGCCTTCTGAACTCCCGTCTCTGCTTAGTCAGCAGTGGCCAAGTTTATAACAAGTTCAACGGGGTATGAGGATGACTCAGAGCTTCATAATGTTTTCATAGTGACTCCGAGTGTCACAATGCAAAACACAGACTCTGAGCTGGAGGCCATGAAGCTTCTGCACTGGAAGGGCAATGGAACGGGAACCGTTTCTAGAGCAGTAGTTGGACTATAATTAAGAGAACAGCAACAGTGTAACAGGAACAGTATCTAGAACAGTAGGAGTGGAATGGAACAGCAACAATGTAACAGGATCAGAATCCAAGGAGTGCAATAGAACAACAACAATGTAACAGGAACTGAATCCAGAAGATGAGGAGTGTAATAGAACAACAACAATGTAACAGGAACTGAATCCAGAACATGAGGAGTGTAATAGCACAGCAACAATGTAACAGGAACAGAATCTAGAATAAATGTAAACTGTATTACGCTTTTGAAGAAGAGAAACCCTCTCCTGCACACGCACACAGGCACACACTCACACACATGCACATGCACACACACACAAAGGCTTACTTGATTTGGCTATGCTAGGCTGGGTTTAGTGAAGCTGCTGATGGTGGCAATTAGCATTCATTACCCTCCACAGTGGAGCGGGGGGAAGGGAGGGGGACAGTCCCCCCCCCCCCCCCAACCCTGAACTCTGTGCTCCGCCGCGCCGGGGTGGGGGGGGTTGTTTGGGTAAGCACAGACAGCTGTCCTCTGTGCAGGGGTTAGGGGGAGGGCGGGGGGGAATTCCTCAGTCCTGGGATGGGGGGGGGGGGGGGGGGGATGCTGAGGCTGGCGTTTGTCAAGGTGGCGGAACAGTCGCTTGTCTCAGCTAAAAAAGGCAATCTGTCTGTTAATGTGCTGTGCGCTCTCTGTTCCCCCCTCACTAAGTCATCCCCCTTCTCATTCTTCCTCCTCCTCCTCCTCCTCCTCCCTGTCTTCCTCACCTCCCCTCCGCTCTGTAAGAACTCTGCTGTAGAGTAACCCGTCACAGCCAGCGGCTGTGTGTGCGTTTCTCTCTTTTCTTCCGTCTTCCTGAAGAGGGCTGTTTTCTTTCCCCACTCCCCCCCCCCCCATCTGAGAAAGCCAGGGGTGGGGGGGGGGGGTGCAGAGGAGCTTTGTTCCTGCCGTACTGCGGAATCGCTCAGGCCCCCCGAGCTGTCCTCATCACCATGGTAATTACCGGGACCTCCGGTTGCCGGGGCGATAATGGTTCGGCCGGGGGGGTCCCCTCTCCTCGCTGGGACAGAGGCCCATGGCCTTGAACCGCTCCGCTTCGCTCCGTCCCTCTCCGGTTCGGCTCACCTCCGCTCGCTCCCCCCCCCCCCCTTCCTTCGCCGGGAAGCGCGCTACCCTCAACCAATCAAAGCACACGCTCATTTGAGTGCGCCACGCCGGTCCAATCGAAGCGCACCATCTCGTTTTAAGTATCGGGCTGTAATTAGGGGCCTTCACCTCGTGTCACGACCTGCGTTCTACGCCCGCCTCTTCCGCGGCGTCGTTCTGTCGGAGTGAGATCCGCGGCGGTAACGCGTGGCGGGGCCGTTTCACCCTTCACGGTCTCCCGGTAATCCTCTGATCCCACAATCCCACTGAGAAAATGGAGGCCAAGAAAAGATGATCTCTAGTGCTTTCTTCTGCTGACTCCCAACAGGCGATTGGGATTTAATGGCAATCTACCTGTCCAAGAAAGCAACGAGCCATTTCTATGGTCTACACTACCTGTCTAAGAAAGCAACCGGCCATTTCGGTGGTACATTCTACCTGTCTTAGAAAGCAGCGAGCCATTTCTATGGTCTTCTGTACTTGTCTAAGAAAGCAACGAGCCATTTCAGTGGTATTTTCTACCTGTCGAAGTAAAGCAACAAGCCATTTTTGTGGCATATTCTGTCTGTCTAAGAAAGCAACAAGCATTTCTATGGTCTATCTTGTTGGAATTTTTATATTTTATATAATTTTTTAAGTTCTGATAAAAAAGAGAGGTGTGTGATGTTGGAAAGGCTTTGTGTGCCACACTGGCTAGCAGGTTGGGAAGCTGAAGGACTTGTGCAACATCAGGCTACCTTGAACTTCGAGGCTCTACCTTGAACTTTGCTGTGCGTCTCAAACTCATCTCATTGACCTCAGCAATGAATAGAGAGAAGCACATGCAACACAACTGCTGCTTGTAAGCATAGCGTTGAAGTGTGAAAGCAAAACTCGAATCATAAACCGACAGATAAACAAAACAATTGTCAGGATTAACGGAAGGAATATTTCTAGGTGTCTCTGTATTTCAAATTGCCTGTGTGGGTGTGTTTTTTTTTTTGGGTTCCCTTTTCAGAGGACACCCCATAATAAGTACTTTTTTAAAAAAATTCCACCAATCCCCCAGTCCGAACGGCCTCGGGCGGCTCGGCATGTGGCCAACGCCCGTACTTGGATTGATTCGGTGAGCTTTCGTACCACCTGGGGATCATTGTGCGAACATACATCCAGCTCATTGTCTCTCTCCGCCGCTCTCTCTCTCTCTCTCTTACTCTCCCTCTCTCTCGCTCTCTCTCTCTCTCTTTTCTCTCCATCTCCATCTCTTTCAGCCGCAGAAAGGGTAAAGCATGAAGGCTCCTCCACAGCATATGGTCTTTTGGGGAGAATTATTCAAGTTTTTGAAAGCACCCAATCCCCCCTCCCCCCAACCCTCACTTGCACCAGCCTTTTCGGGAACCCCTCAGACTCTTTTTTTTTTGGTGCATTTTTGTAAAATAAAGGCTTTCTGAGGGGAAGGGGGGGGTTCAGGGTGGGGGGTGTTTGTAATTAGATTCTTATATCTCCTGCTGCTCCCAGCCCCCATGCAGGCTTCATTCACCGGGAGTTTCGGGGGTTGAGCGGGCCGGCTGGGCCGTTTGTAGTGGAACAATCGATTTTCCGTGAAGCGGATAAGCTGAATGTCACGCTCTGCCCCCCCCCCCCCCCCTCCCCTCCGCCCTCCACCCCAACCCCCCCTCACATATGCTAATGGGGGGGCATTCAGCCAGCAGCAGGTCTTTGTCAGGAGGAGAAGGAAGAGGAGGAGGAGGAGGAGGAGGAGGAGGAGGACCTGGAGGAGCAGGAGTCGGAGTATGCAGCAGCTGTATGCATTTCAGTTAATTGACTCCCAATGGAAACCCCTCTCTCTCTCTCTCTCTCTCTCTCTCTTTCTTTCTCTTTCTTCCTGTCTCAATCCCCCTCTCTGCCTGTCTCCCCAATTGGCATTTTGTCTCTCTCTTTCTCTTCTCTCTCTCTCACTCTGTGTGTCTCTCTCTTTCTCTCTCTCTCTCTCACTCACTCTGTGTGTCACTCTTTCTCTCTCTATTGAAATTCTCCATAAAAAGAGAAGAAGAAAAACTCGGGCGTGGCCTGCTGAGCGGTATTGGCGGTTCGGCTTTGAGGTGCCGCCTGCCCTCACACCTTCAACAAGTGGGAGGCGAGGTTCAAAGGGAGTCAGATTCCAGGGGGCGGGGCCTCTGTGTTACCCCATCCCCGCCCACCCACCTCTCCCCAGCCGTTTCTGGATTTATGACTAGGTTAAGGAGAGTAGGGGAGTAGTGGTGGAAGGGTGGGCGGTGGGGGAGCGGGGTGGGGGGGGGGGTAGGGGGGCTGAGGTTGTCACCAGGTGGGTTACCATGGATGCAAGCCTCGATCGGGACGTGGTAATCGGAGCGCGAGAGAGGAATTCGCTGGGGAGTAGGCACGGAATGCCTGCCCAAGCCGCTGGCAACTTCAGCGCTGAAGAAACTTGAGACTTGGCAGTATTTATTATTTATTTTTTTATTTATTAATTTATTTTGTTTTCCCCTCAAGCTCTCTGTCTGCTTGATATAGATATATTTTTTCCTTCGATCGAATCTGCCTGAACTTTAGCCTCTGCTCAGGCTTACTGCAAGGTGGCTTAAATCCTTTTGAGTTACTGCTTGTATTTTTGTGTGCTGTTCACATCTCGCCCAAATTCTTTTGTTAATAATTCCTAGCAACTGGCGGACCGCTTGTGGCACGTTTACTTAATATGGGTGTGTATTTAATTATCTAACGCTCTTATCCAGAGGGAGGTGCGCTGGAAGAGAGATGCGTGCATCCACCTGAGCAATGTGAGCACAGGTGATGTCAACGCTCCCAGACCAGGAAGTGCTCGAGCTCCACGGCGATACTAGCCAAGAGACCCGCCAAGAGCAAACACCAGAACCGTTCAAACGGTCCGGTGAACCCGAAGCCGAGGTTGAGGGCTGAACCCGAAGCCGAGGTTGAGGGCCGAGCGCGATGCGGTTAGATTGAACCTTTGAGGCCTTTGTTTCTCCAAAGGGCGTCGGGCACCGTCGCGGTTTGCCAGGGGTTTCGGGGTGTGTGGTGTGGCGGGGAAGCTTTCGCGCTGGAAGGGAGGAGGAGAGAGCGGGCGGATGAATGGGTGATTAATCGGGGGGGGGGGGGGGGGGGTCAGACGGGCGCGGCTGTTGCCCAGGGGAACCTGGCGGCACTTTCAACCGCCAGATTTCTGTCAGCAGCCTGAGGAAGGAAAGAAAAAAAAACAAACAGCTCAAATCGGCAGAGAAATTCAAGCTGTAAATGTACTCAGAGAGGTGTTGATGAGCAGATCAGTCTCTTTCCCCCCGACGTCCCCAACCCCCCCCCCCCCCCCACTCCCCCCACTGGAGTGTCTGCATCTGCTGAACTTTGGATAACACAACAGAGTTACTAAAATGAAATAAAATCAAACCACTTATCTTCTCCACAGTACTTTTTTCTCATTTTTCTCTTCAAACACAATCCACCAGCCTGAAACAAACCTCGGGTTTACGGTCTGCAGTGTTGCAGCTTTTGTTTTGCGTTTCGGTGCTATCGCAATGTTTTCTGACAGCGCTTTTGGCATCGAGGAAGTGATGCGTTCTCTCCCACCATTCGTGCTGCTTGTTCCTGTGAGCTGGGCCCATACCCAAATGGAATGTGCTGAAACATGTTATAATATTATCAAGATATTTCAACAGTGTGCAATACGCAAGCAAAATATTGTCGCTTTTATGTATTGCAAAATATACAGTATATATAGTGTATCAGGGCTGTGTATTATATTGTAGCGTATATTGGCCATTTGTGTGAGGGGAGATCAGCGGAGGGAAGAGTAAACGCAGGGAGGCGGTTCGGCTGCAGCAGGGGGCTGATGGGAAGGAAGTTGAGAGGGGGGTTATGGGTAGAGTCGGGTGTTGTTTTACCCATGCTGCTGTTGCACAGACCCGGGGGCCAGATGGTCAGTGGTGGGACGCCCCCCCCCCCCCCCCCCCCCCCCGGCCACCAGCATGTCCTGAGCAAGCAGACAGCAGTCAAATGTTAACCCTTTCACCCGTTTAGACCAGACAGCCGGGGGGGGGGCTTACTGCCTACAGGGGCTGCCAGCTGTGCAGGATATTTTTTTTGGTAGTCTCCAGTACTCAAATTCCACTCCCCCCTCCCACACATTTTTTTATGACCAGTTTGTGGTGTTCTGATTAATCTGTGACTTATTTTCTCTTGGGCTATATTGACTTGGGTCAAAATTTAATTATCTGAACTTTAGACCACGGGTGTCAGGATCCAGTACTGGTTCGCAGTGTCTGCAGGTTTAACTCCAGTCCTGATGGGGGCGCTGTGTCGGGAGGTTTAACTCCAGTCCTGGAGGGCCTCTAGAGACGTTCATATCTAGAGACTTACGAGATAACCCTGTGAACCACAGACACAGTACAATAGAACAGTAAGCCAATAACAAAAACTCCCCAGTCGCTAATCTCCCTTTCTGATAAAAAAAAGTATTTACTTTAATGTATGTTGTGGAAGTGTGGCTCTTTCCATTTGGCTGAGGAGCCACAGCTGACCCTGTGAACTTGTCCATGGGACGGAGACTCGGAATGGTGTGTTTCGCGGGAGCAAAGTGGGGCGAGGGGTGCTCTATAGTGTAAACAGGTTCAGTTGGCAGGTGTCTCTCCCTGAAGCTGAACCAGAGGCAATGAGCATTAACCCCCCCACCCCCCCCGTGGTGAACGGAAACCTAAACACCTAAACTCCAGGTGCATGTTTACGGTTATTCGGCCCGAATAAATTGGAGCGGTTCAGGTTTCGGAGGGAAATAGAGTGACTCGTTCTTTTATTCATTTATTTATTTATTTATTTTTTGTTAAAAGTTTAGCCTAAGTGTTTTGCTATGTTGTCTAATGTTAACAGAAATCCTGAAACCCCTCCCCCACCCCGCCCCGCCCCGCCTGAGCTCCGGCTGCTCGTTGGCGTGTTTACGGTTATACGGCTCGAGTAAACCAAAAGAGTTCAGGCTTCTGAGGAAACGGAGTGACTCATCATTCTGTCCCTTTTTTAAAGTTTAGCCTAAGTAAGTGTTTTGCTATGTTGTCTAATGTTTAAAAAAACCTTAAACAACATCCTGCTCATGTCCAAAGAACGTCAGAGGAGGAACTAATGCTTTTTTTTTTGTTTTTTTTTTTGCTTTTTTTGTAAACGTGTCCAGCCATGACCTCGTAACATTTTGTGGGAATCTTCTCCCCCGAATAAAGTTTTCTGAAAAGGTCTTGGCCTTCACCCCACCGCCCATTCCCCCCCCCACCCCGGTTTTTTTTTCTTCTTCTGACAGGCGGCTGAGAAAGAGCACAATGGCCGTCAGGGAGGCTCCTGGCGGGAACAATGGCCGCCGTATCTCTCTTTGTTTATCCAGTTGCTCGCGCCGCTCCGTCCATCACGGGCTGTCAGTAACTTCAGCCGCCCGCCGGTCGCCGCCTGTCAGTGATCCCCCTTCCACCCGCCCCTCCCCCCCGACCGGTCGACCGGTGGGGGGGGGGGCTGCGTGAGCGGAGCGAAAAGCACCTGTTTTGGCATGCGGCGCCCCCCCTCGCCCCCAGTGAACCCCCCCCCCCCCCCACCTTCTCCCCCTGGGTACAGGATCCAAATGAGGAGCACTCAAAACCAGGCCTTGGATTTGCCTTTCAGATGAAGCCCACTGTGTGGAGACTGGGGTAAACAAGTACCCTAATCCCTTCTGTCTCTCTCCCTCTTTCTCTCTCTCTCCCTCACCCTCTCTCTCTCTCTCTCTCCCCCCCCTCTCAGACACAGTGCACTACTTTTGTAGGCGTGCAGATTTGAATTTTTTCTTTTTTGCCCCTCCCCCCTCAAATGAAATGTAGCTGAAGAGATCTGCAAGGAGAGGGGGGGAAAAAGAGAAGGTCGAAAAAAAAGCAAAAGCACCTCTTTCTTTCCATGTTCACCTATTCCTCTCCTCCTGAGTGCCGCATTAGTTGAGATGTCCCGTATTTTTTGCCAAATGCTGTGTGCCGTGCTGTCCTGTGAGTTTTACCCGTCCTGGATGAATTACTGCAAGACACGCTAAAAAAACAGAGCAGCCGATAATGGTCTGGCTAATGCTCCTGTGAGTTAGCATGATAAATAGGGGCTGTTTATCACATTAATTACTCTTGTAGTGAATGGTGACCTTATAGCAACCTGAATATTCTGGCTGATTTACTGTGTATGTGCGTCCCGTGTTCAAGAAAGTCAATGTTGGCAACCCTACCCTGTCAGGAGCCCTATTCGTCCCCACTGCTGTTGTGTGTGTGTGTGTGTGTGTGTCTGTGTGTGTGTGTGTGTCTGCTCACCCAGTGGGGTTATAGCCTACCTTTCAGGGAGAGAGAGATAGAAAGGTATTGTTTGTCTGAACATATGGTAGGTATTATTAGCAAGGTTAAAGACTGAAGGAATCAAAATTACTTAGCTTTAAACACTTAATTATGCTAAATGCCTTCACTTCCTGTTGAGGAAAGTGGGTGAAAGGGGCTCACCAGACAGTGGGCTCCAGATGTATTCCAAACAAAATGGCTGACTCTGAACTCAATGCCAAAGTGTTTCTGTAACATTTCTAAAGTAAATATTATTTAGAAGTCAACTCTGAAGTTGACATGGTAAACATTCAGACCAAGCTGTAATATCACAGACTTCATTGGCCATAACCAAAACCGTATCTTTTTAACAACGGTTACTAAGGGCAACAACAGAAGAAGAGCCCTTATCTTTTGTTTTGAGTATGATAAGAGC
Organism: Anguilla pacifica; assembly: GCA_039654925.1. Lineage (NCBI taxonomy): Eukaryota > Metazoa > Chordata > Actinopteri > Anguilliformes > Anguillidae > Anguilla > Anguilla pacifica. The sequence continues at coordinate 7,999,278 of CM077285.1, read as the reverse complement.
TACTGCAGCCGTTGACAGGTTAGCGGGAGTTTGCCGAACGTTGCGAACATCGACCGTTGTTTTATGTGAGCGGTTGGCACGAGTGCGCCTCACCCGAACTGCTGGTGCCACACTCCGGTCAGCCCCGTTGCCACGGTGACCAGCGACGGCGTTCAAATAACGTCCAGGGTTCCGGCTCGGCTGTTCATACAACGCGTAGACGGCGCGTTGACATCGACCTTGATTCCGAGCCGCCTGAGTGTACTCGTGCTAATTGTTCGTTTATTTTTTTTTTAGCTTTTCGACACCTACGCCTATCTAGGGACCGGTCTCTGGCAACTCACTGGATGTATTCTTCGATGTAGCCAAATCTGACCCTGTGGAAATAACTGAACTTAGTCAGATGCATGTTTGAAATACCTTTAACTCTTTAGATACCAGTAAAATTGCTGAAAAATCCCCCATATCCCAAACTGTTTTTTTTTTTTGCACACAACCCTAGCTCTGCTGTTGGGGATCGAGGGGTCCAGGTTTTCCCTGAAAAAATTTGACGGAAAACGCTGGTGACCATTCTTAACATGTCGGGGCTAGCATAGCGATGCGCTGTGTTTTGATTGGCTGATCTCCCTCCTCCCTGTTTCCCATTGCTCCCAACTGAGGAGGAGCGTTTCAGCCATCTGGTGTGTCCCTGGGATACCTCTGTGGAAGAGAAAGTGTGTGTTTGTGTGTGTGTGTGTGTCTGAGAGAGTGTGTGTGTGCCTGTGTGCACATGTGTGTATGTGTGTGTGTGGTGGGGGGACTGCCCCATAGTCAGACCTCAAACACCGCCCCCCACCCTTTCCAAACTGTCCCCACTGTCCTCTGCCCCGGTCCTGTTTGTGTTGTCTGGATATAGAGGTGGGGGGTGTGTTTGTTTACGGAACGGTGGGAAGAAGCAAGGGCCACCCGTGCGCTGTCTGTGTGTGTGTGTGTGTGTGTGTGTGTGTGTGTGTGTGTGTGTGTGTGTGTGTGTGTGTGTGTGTGTGTGTGTGTGTGTGTGTGTGTGTGTATGCGGTGTGTGTGTGTGTGTGTGTGTGTGTGTGTGTGTGTGTGTGTGTGTGTATGCGGTGTGTGTGTGTGTGTGTGTGTGTGTGTGTGTGTGTGTGTGTGTGTGTATGCGGTGTGTGTGTGTGTGTGTGTGTGTGTGTGTGTGTGTGTGTGGTGTCTGCGGTGTGTGTGTGTGTGTGTGTGTGTGTGTGTGTGTGTGTGTGTGTATGTGTGTGTGTGTGTGTGTGTGTGTGTATGTGTGTGTGTGTGTGTGTGTGTGTGTGTGGTGTGTGTGTGTGTGTGTGTGTGTGTGTGTGTGTGTGTGTGTGTATGCGGTGTGTGTGTGTGTATGTGTGTGTGTGTGTGTGTGTGTGTATGTGGTGTGTGTGTGTGTGTGTGTGTGTGTGTATGTGGTGTGTGTGTGTGTGTGTGTGTGTGTGTGTGTGTGTGTGTGTGTGTGTGTGTGTGGTGTGTGTGTGTGTGTGTGCGTGTATGCGGTGTGTGTGTGTGTGTGTGTGTGTGTGTGTGTGTGTGTGTGTGTATGCGGTGTGTGTGTGTGTGTGTATGCGGTGTGTGTGTGTGTGTGTGTGTGTGTGTGTTGTGTGTGTGTGTGTGTGTGTGTGTGTGTGTGTGTGTGTGTGTGTGTGTGTGTGTGTGTGTGTGTGTGTGTGTGTGTGTGTGTGTATGCGGTGTGTGTGTGTGTATGTGGTGTGTGTGTGTGTGTGTGTGTGTGTGTGTGTGTGTGGTGTGTGTGTGTGGTGTGTGTGTGTGTGTGTGTGTGTGTGTGTGTGTTTGCGTGTATGCGGTGTGTGTGTGTGTGTGTGTGTGTGTGTGTGTGTGTGTATGCGGTGTGTGTGTGTGTGTGTATGCGGTGTGTGTGTGTGTGTGTGTGTGTGTGTGTGTGTGTGTGTGTATGCGGTGTGTGTGTGTGTGTGTGTGTGTGTGTATGCGGTGTGTGTGTGTGTGTGTGTGATGTGTGTGTGTGTGTGTGTGTATGCAGTGTGTGTGTGTGTGTGTGTGTGTGTGTGTGTGTGTGTGTGTGTGTAGTCTCTCTCTCCTCTCTCCTCCACCTGATCTAAAGCTTCTCCGGAGGGTGAAGAGCACTTGGTCTGCTTGGCGGTGAAATATTCGCCGATGTGTCTGCTTGAGGCCCGTTTTGGATCCTGTCTGCCGCGCGTTCCTCTTCCCTGAATGACCCCGCCCAAATCGCCCCGGAAACGGAGCGGCATTATGACACGGCCGCTGTGTCTCATTACTGTGGCCTTTCAGGCCCGCTTCGCTCCGTACGCAGATGAGTCTAATGAAGCTGATTCCACTGGAGGAGACATAATGATGTGGTTTAGAATTGGGGGGGTCGAGCCTCAGTCTCACCTGGAGGGGTGCAGGGGTTGCATAGCGTATAGAAAATTGGGCTTGGAATCTAGAGGTTGCTGGTTCGAGTCCCAGGTGAGGCATTGCCAGTGCTGCTGTTGTACTATTGGCCAATGTTGAAAGAGAGTGTAACCCAGTTTGCTCTGTCGTGGGTAAACCTCTATAAGGGCTTTTTAAGGGTCGCCTGCTGGCTATCAGGGCGTATTTGTTTGTGTGTGTGTGCGCACGCGTGTGTGTGCGCGTGTGGAAGGCAGTTCGTGGAGAGACAGGGGAAACGGGCTTTGATTTACAGCGCTGCTGCTAATTTGCAGCTCCCTGTGCTGCTGGTGCAGAGACGGCCCCCTGTCATGTGTTTGAACTGTGTGCCTGGATGAGATAAAAGGCGCGGGGGGGGGGGGGGGGGTGGATTTCAGTGCCCCCCCCTCTTCCTTCCATTCCTCATAACAGCAGATGGGCATGAGAATAGCCATCTCAGCCCCCCCCTTCACCACCCCCACCCCCACCCCATGCCCCTTACCCCTTACAGGACCAGTTCCAGACCTCCCCGAACCCGGAACAAGGAAACAACGTGCTGCTTTTTAAAATAATATTCACCACCATCTTCCTGACTCCTTCCATTAATTTACTTCTTTCTTTATTTTTAATAATCACAAAGTTGGGACGTTGTTCCCAGTCCCTGGTTTTTCCCACCCCTCTTTCCCCTTCACCCGAAAAAAGAGGTTACTGGAGAGGAAAGGGTAACTGATTGGAACCCAAAATTGGCAGTTTTTTTTGTTTGTTTTTTCTCTTCTACAGTGAAGTCGCTCGCATCTGGTTACGCTTGGCCGGCGAACCTGTCTGACGGCGAATTCGTGTGGAATTTAATTTACCCTCCAATTACCGTCAGCACAAGGTTAAAACAATCCTTTCCTTTAAAGTGAGATGCAAACCAGAAGTGTCCCTTTGTGTTGATCCTCCCGCAGAGCAGGGCTTTGAAACAGGAGGGAGAAGGCATATGCACAAGCCGCATGCCCTGCTGGTTGCCCATTTCTGTTTCAAATGCTGTGGAGCTCACTCTTTTAGAGCATTTGTGATTTTTCATCTGAATTTGCTTCTTTTTTCTTTCTTTTTTTTTTTGCAAAGTTAGGCCAAAGACATGAGCAAACAAAGCAAGTAAATGATTTTTCATGTGTGTGAGACCATTGATTTACATGAAGTGCAAGGAATCTGTTCAGCAATTGGCTCATTTACAGATATTTTCCAGCATTAATTTAGAAGTATTCCTATACCAGTACTTTCTGTCCATCAACATTAACCCGTTGAAGAGTTGTAGGTGTTTTTGAAATTGCTATCCTGGAAATTGTAAGTCAGTGTCCTGGAACACCATCGCTTTCAATTACCAGTAGTGACTGGTAAGAACATTCTAATCGCATATTTGTGACCTCACACCTTATAAAGGGTTAGAGCGTATCAAAAATGACATGGAGTACTATAGCTGTTAGATTCTGTCTGGCTCATTGAGTGACATCACTAGCTCCTCTGCTCTCTGTTCTCCATCTTAGTTGTGTTGTTAGGGCTGTGAGAATCTGGCAGTGCTGAAAATGTGGCAAAGTGCTGAACGCTGCAGAGATCCCCGCCAGCAGACAGGGAATGTGTAAAATCAGAGATCATAAGTGGGGTCCCGTGACCCCCATCTCCGGGTTCTCATTTCATGCCTTTGTGAACTGCCGAAAATGGTTTGACATCAAGGGCATGCATTTAATGAGTTTTTTTTCCCACCATATTCCCCCACCCCCCACAGCCATCCCCCGGAGTCTTCCTTCCTCAGTTTTTTTTTTTTTATTAATGTTCTTAAATAATTTATGATTTGTATTCTCAACCTGCGTGGCATCGAGGGCCAGTTCGGCAACCGTGGCAACGGAGCAAGGTTTCTATGGTGCTGGAACGATGCGATAGATCTCCGGTTTGGTGCCACGGAGACCCTTTATCGTGTGGGTGGGGGGAAGGGGAAGGGGGGGGGGGGGCTCGCTATCATGAACACATCTTCCTCCAGTCTGGCTGCTCTGAGAATGACATGCTCTGCCTCCACTTGACGGCTCGCAAGGGCTGCTATGTAATTGCGGGAGCTGGCAGATGCTCCGCCCCCTGTCGCATGTACCTGTCTGCATCCTGTTCTGTCCATTCATCCTTGGTGCATTATTACTGAATTAGCTTACAGGCCGTTTGGATTGGTGGAGTCTGTAGGTCTTTGGATTAGCAGGGTTTGTAGGCCTGTGTATTGGCAGGGTCTGTAGGCCTTTGGATTGGCTGGGTTTGTAGGCCTTTGGATTGGCTGGGTCTGTAGGCCTTTGGATTGGCTGGACCTGTAGGCCTTTGGATTGGCAGGGTCTGTAGGCCTTTGGATTGGCAGGGCCTGTAGGTCTTTGGATTAGCAGGGTTTGTAGGCCTTTGGATTGGCAGGGTCTGTAGGCCTTTGGATTGGCAGGGTCTGTAGGCCTTTGGATTGGCAGGGCCTGTAGGTCTTTGGATTAGCAGGGTCTGTAGGCCTTTGGATTGGCAGGGCCTGTAGGTCTTTGGATTAGCAGGGTTTGTAGGCCTTTGGATTGGCAGGGTCTGTAGGCCTTTGGATTGGCAGGGTCTGTAGGCCTTTGGATTGGCAGGGTCTGTAGGCCTTTGGATTGGCAGGGTCTGTCAGCTGGTTCCGTGTTCAGATGAGCCCAGCAGAGCCGCGGTCGATTTGTCGGCGCTAAGTCCTGTGGAAGGATTTAGTGGCGGTATGCATTCGCTGTGCGGTTCAGCGGCGGGTGGCTGACAGGAAGCGTTCCTCAGGGCGTGTCCGTCCGTCTGTCTGCCTGTCTGTCTGCTCCCCGCCTCGCCCTGATCGGGGGGGAAAGCCACTCTTTCACGTCTCTCCTTCTTTCTCCCTTCTTTCCACTTTCCTTTTTCGTCTCTGTCTTACTTTCCCGTCTCTCCCTTGTCGCTCACTCTCTCTTCTCTCCCTTTCTCGTTCTCTCTCTCACTCTCTTGCTCTCTCTCTCTTCCTCTCTCTCTCGTCCTCTCTCTCTCTCTCTCTCTCTCTCTCTCTCTCTTTGGGGAACCCGAGCGAGCATAGAACACATGCAGGCCTCTACGGTGATTTTTGGCCGGAGAGCCGGGATGGGCGAAGACGGGGCCTCTGGAACCGGCAGACTCTCTCTGGGTGAGCGGGGCCGTCCAGCCGTCGGACGTCAGAACCGGCCCGAGTCTGCGTTCCCGCCAAAATTCAGAAACGCGCCGTCTGTGCGTGCCGGCTGCCAGTACTCATACGCCCCTTAAAAAAAAAAAAACCAAAAACCCAATACCGCTTCCACAGAACACTTCTCCACCTGTTTCATGGCTAGTGACCAGTAGCCACATGAAAATCTCTTTCAGTGAAGCGATGATAACGATAGAAGAAGAATTAGGCCAGGATGCAGAGCTGAGATTGGTCCCCATCAGTCTCAGAAGACTGTGCTGCACTGCCTGAAAAATTAATAGTCCTTACGGTCTCACTGTCACGGTTGTCTAATTTTGGGAGAAAGAAAATCCTTGAGATTAAAAGGAGCAGAGCAACATTACAGAGACCTATGTTTAATATCCTTGTTACTTGTGTAAAACTTTGGCACTATGTTCAGATATGTTACACACATAAAGCATTCCTAAATTGAATATTGATGGAATATTGTGCGGGTTTGGGACAAAAATCAGAGAATCCCCAACCCCCAGAAATTTAAATGCCACAAATGAAAAACCCAATCCCATCCATCCCATCAGTCATGAAAAGGAATAATCTCATATTTTTCACATAGCCACACAAAGTATCCTCTTTAAAAATGGGGGGGAGGAAAGGATACCGATTTGTCGTCCTTTGATATTGTGGGTTTAGCAGGAACGATAAGGCAGAATTATAGAAGTGTGTGTTGTGTAACGGCTGCTGTGTTGCGTGACAGAAAAATAGACTGAACTAAGGTTGAGGTGCAGACCTTTATGTAATGATGCTTAATCTCTCTCTCTCGCTCTGTCTGTCTTGCTCTCTTTCTGTCTGATTCTGTCTCTTTCTATCCCTCTGCCTCTCTCACTTGCTGTCTGTCCCTGCCTCTCTCTCTCTCTCTCTCTCTCTCTCTGTCTTGCTCAGTTTTTCTCTGTTGCCCTGGCTTGATTAGTTCTGACTGGTTCTGACTCACTTGGTTCTGACTGTTTCTGATTGGTTCTGGCTTGCTTGGTTCTGACTGGTTCTGGCTCACTTGATTCTAACTGGTTCTGATAGGTTCTGGCTCCCTGGCTTTTCTGGTCTTCATACATATAGGCGAGCTGCAGGCAGCCTTGTCAGTTTGCATGAGCTAACACCGCTTCTATTTGCTAAACTAAAACATACTGAAGAGGGAGATGGGCCCCCCCCCCCCCCCCCGCCATCATTTCTTTAATTTCAGATGGCCTCAAATCTGAACCTGGGACTCCAGCTGCTGTCATACCACCAGGCCTGGAAACGGGTTTTAGACTGACTGAAACTGGACGAGGCTACCTTTGTCCCCATGATCACACACCCTGAGCTGGGCAGAGGAGGACGGGCTCCCCTTAGCTGAGTCTGGTTCCTCCCAAGGTTTCCTCCTGCATGCTCTCCAGGGAGTTTCCCTTGCCTCTGTTGCCTCTGGCTTTCTCTGATGGGGTTTCAGCCAGGGTAAACTTTGAAGTGTATTGTATCAACTTTTTGTAAAATGCACCATAGAAATCAAATTTGATTGATTGATTGAGTAGAGGGAAAGGCCAGTGCTGTGTGTGCTACAGGCCCACTGGTTGGTAGAGCAGTAAAAGTGAGAGAGATAGTTGTGGATTAATGGAAAAATCTCGAACTCTCTGACATTCACCCGTGGAAAATGTTCTTTGTGTACTGCTACGTGACAGGCCGTTTGTGAAGGGAACTGTGCAAAAAGTAGATGGGTTGATGTGATTGGTTGATCGGTTTGTTGATTGGCCTCGCTGTTCTCAGTTCAGTCCGCACACGCTCAGGCTCCTCCCAGCCTTGTCCCAACTCAGTGCAGTGTGGAAAAGAGGATGGCCAGAGCTACTGCAGACCAACCCTGGTTTTACATTTTAAAAAATCCTCACAGAGGCACGTTTGTACTTTAGCTTTATATTCATGGGAAAAAGGGGGAAGGAAAATCTGCCTTTGAAAGAGAGAGAGCGAGCGTAACTCTGGCAGCGGGCTTCCTGGTGACTTCATGCTGAAAGCATTGACTGTACAAGTGGGAGTTTCTCCTCTTATCGGTGTGTGGCTGTTTTGTCATGTGCACAGTGATCTCTCTCTCTCTTTCCCCCTCCCTCTCTTGCCCTCTCTCTTCTCTCTCTGCTCTCTCTTAATCATTTTCTCTCTCTCTCTCCTTCTCGCCTTCTCTCCCTCTCTCTTAATCTCACTCTCTTTCTCTCTCTCTCTCCCTCTCTCCCTCCCTCTCTCTCTCTCTCTGCTGGTCATTTCGCCACTGGCAGCATCTTCAAAGGAGGGCTAGCGTTTCTGCTCCCTCTCTAGCTCGGCGGTGTTTGTTTGTTCGGGGTCCAGAGAAGGCCTCTCCGGCTCAGGCAGATTAAAAGCACTTTGGGGGGAGATTCGGTTTCCACGAGAGGCTAGCGGGGGAATCTGTGTCTTTTGAAAGGCTTCTTCCAGTCCTGGGAATGCCTTGTTTTTTGTGTTGTTTTTTTCCCCTTGTCGGCATGTTAAAGCTGTAATTCCCAGGAACGAAGACAAGGCCAGGTGAAAGGGAGAGCTCGTTGCAGGTGTAGAATTCTGATTATTGCGGAAGACACGCAATTCTGTACTAAGACCGGGCAGCCAGGGAAATAAAATGCAGGAGTCGCTGTTCTCAGACCCACTCTGTCTTCAGCCTCGACAGAAAGAGAGGAGCACTCTGTTTATTTTTCTGTGGTAATGTTACCGCACATCATTTCCATATGTAAATCCGGAGCGGTGCTCTCTGTAACCGAAACCCGCTGTTTTTTGCAGACTCTTTAATGCACTGCGTGCCGTGCGACTCGTTGCTAACTTTGATGATGTTCCTCCAGTCCAGCGCGGCTTAAATTACTTGCATAATGCACGGTAACCTATAATTCGACTGTTTATTTTTTTGTTCCCCCCGCGAGAGCAATCGAGGTTAAGTACCTTGCCTTCGGGGCATGTCAGTTGGGCTCCTCCTGGGATTTCGGTCCGCGGACTTTCTGATCACGGACCTGGCAACCCGCCACTAGACGTGCCTCGCGCGGAAAGCCGACCTGTCCCGTCGAGCGGATTTTCGCGTTAGTTTTGTCTGCTGGGGCAGACCGCTGTTTGACTCGTCGTGTCGAACGGACTGCCGTTTTCGGACCCATGTGCTGTTGATTGTCGAGACTAGTTTTTTGTCACCGTGGGAGAGGTGAGTTTTTAAAGCTCAAAGAAAAGGTAAATGTTTTAAGGAAAAGTGAAACACTGGACTTAAAAAAAGAAAACATCTGAAAACATGTATGGGTTCATGTATAAATGTGTTGTAAGAAAAAGCGGATTAACTTTTATAATAACGAAAAGATATGTTCTCTTAGGCAGCCTTATAAAGGGTTGATCAGTTATTCACAATACATGCGTCCATCTGCACATACACTGGTTTATAGATAATTGACATTTGAGAATCATTTTATTCTCTAAATTGTACGAAAAATGTGCAGATTAAAGTTGAACAGAAAAGCTTGCTGTAGAGGTTGGGTGCATTAAAACCTATGAATGGCTTTCACAAAACTTATCATTGCATGCCAGGCCCAGTTTACCTACCAATGGCTCTTGGCAATTGACTGATGGGGGACTGGATTTGTGATGTCACTTCTGTAACATGGCACACATCACCGCAGACTTGCAGGAGGACTGGATTTGTGATGTTGGTTCCATAACGTGCAGCATCCACCACTGTAGACTGGCAAGGGGGACTGGGTTTGTGATGTCAGTTCCGTTATGTGCAGCACCCAACACTGTAGAGTGTAGACTGGCTGGGGGACTGGGTTTGTGATGTCAGTACCAGTTTCGGAAACTTGAAATGGAACTTGCGCCAGCCGGCTGACCAGGCCCCGCGAACCTCGAAGCGATTTTACGCGAAGCCCGGACTGCCGTGGATCCCGGAGCTTCGGCGCGCGTTGTCCGTCGTGTACGCCGCGGCCGTATCCTTGCTCAGTCACGGCAGATGTGAAAAGAATCCCGCCGCGGTTTCAGATAATCTGTCCCGTCGATTGAGCGGATGAAGCCCAGATCTTGTCTCGCCGTGGGGCTTAAAGGGTCTCGCGCCGTCCGGTTTATGAAATTACATGGGTGTTATCCCGTCTTCTTGGCAAACGTCCAGTCGGTGTCTCGTGGTCTTGCCCTTACTGGCCAATCGTAATCCTTGTTTTTTGTTTTTTTTTTCCCACCGGCTGTGTGGAGAACTTGTGAGACTCCTATTATTCAATTGGCAAGGGCTTGAATGAGCACAACTGAAAGAATGCACTGAAATGAAAGTGATTTGCATTATTAACTGGTTGTCACTGATAGGGGGGGTGGAAACAAGGCTGGATCCTTAATTTTTAATGCTCCGGTCCCCGTGCCCCCCCCCCCCCCGTGCGTCGAGGTCGTGGTTCATCCGCCACGAGATTTGGCGCTGAGGCCCCTCGTGCATGGCCGTGCAGTTTTAATGAGGAGAAATTGCTATTGTGTCGTTTGTTTAGTTTCGTTCCAGCCGAGGTGAGGCGGCTCCCTGGGTGCTTCCTGGTTTGTGGAGACATGGTCACGTTCTCCACGCTCAAGAAAACCAGAGAATCTGATCTGCGTCACGTTGATATCTGAGACACATTCAGACTGTCTCGTTGTATTTAGCTAGGTATTTCTCAGGGCTTTGAGATTATCTAGTGCGAAGCTGCCCAACCCTGTTCCTCAACAAGATTTCTAGTGAGATGAATGAGGTGTGCTTTGTTTGGGTTGGAGTGAAAACCTACGGGACGATAGATCTCCAGGAACAGGGTTGGGCAGCCCTGATCTCGTATTCCTGAAAGTCCAGGTCACCTCTAGTTCTGCAGGGTTGATGTGCAAACTAGTGTTCAGTGTGTTTCAGTACTTACCTGCTTAATTTAAGTCACTGATTAGCTAAAGAGTCCATACGCCTCATTTCCAAGGCCTAACTTGCTTGCTGATTGAAAGAAAACCACAAAAACCAGGAGCCACTGCAGCCCCCCCTGGACTGAATTGGGTGTTTTCCTGGAATTTGATCTTTGCAGGATACAAAATTTATGGATCGCTCACCAGGTTAGAGAATCTACGTAACCACGTCAAGATTCCATTGGGTGTTGCTTCCCCCGAAGTCTGAGGGGAGAAATTGTTCAGCTTTGTCTGTCACGGGTAAATCAGACCTTAAAGTGGGCGTGTCCACTTACATGAACGGCTAGCCTATGGGCTAGAGTCAGCATTAGATCATTCTGCTTCCTGCTGAGCTCCGTATCTCTGGAATGTATTATTTATTCAGGGACGTCGCTTCTTGAAGTTAATGGCAGTGTGGGGGTGTGGGGGGGGGGGGGGGGTTGGGAGGTTGTATCGCGTTGCATGTAGAACATTAATGCTACTCTGTTTCCTCTGGAAAAACAAGGAAAAGCTATTTAGGTCAACAGCTGCCCGTTCCCAAGTCCACCAAACCAGGGTGTTGCTCCCTGCCCTGAGAAGCACAGCGGGGTTCAATCCCACCCCGCCCCCCCGCCCCCCCACCCCCTTAAGGGTTTGACTCCCCATGGACATTCTTGTTCCCCCTTCCTTTTCCATTCATAATAAAACAAAAGTATCACTGTATGCTGTCCCTACGGTCACACGTTTAGGGAGCTTGGCTCTTAGCCCTTTTTTGAAGAGCTCCGTCAGTGGTCCCCTTACGTCTTCTCCACAGCCCTCTCTCATGGCAAAATATAGGCCTAATAAAACAACGCGATCGTGTCATGGAACCTCGGTTTAACAAAACCTGCCATTGTGGTGGGCAAAAGTCTTTGGGGTGACTTATTAACAGTATCCAAAGGTCCCTAAGGTGCAGGCAGGTTCTGCCCGGGTTGGTGTGGGGTACTTTTTGGGTTGGGCTGCTCTGTTCCCACGCCAAATGTAACAACAGTCACCCCCCTTCCCAGGAACCAAACGTCCCGAAAATAGATCAGGATGTAGACTAACTTGCTGCCAAAAAAAATGGGTTTGCGGACGTCCTAATACCAAACCCGGTGGCGTACTTTTATTTATTTAATTTTTTTTGCTGTTCTGGCATTCGTTCTTCAGACTTTCCTGCGCTTTTTATAACCGCCTGAAATACGACATGTTTAACTTGCTCCCCCTCGGGGAGAAGAAAATAAAATCCAACATGGCCATATTGAAGGGGGAAAAATGGAGTGGGCTGTGGTTAGATGTTTGGGATTGGGAGCCAGAGCGATGTGTGTCCAGCAAAGTGGCTCGTTTCTCTTTCATGATTAGAAACAGGGGGGATTGAGCCTCGGGTGAGTCAGGCACAGTTAGGGCTCTATTTTCCTAATCCATGTCGCATGGTGCACGGGCGCAGTCAGGCGTGTGGGCGCACTGGGTGTGGCTATTCAGTGTTGGTGTTTATTAGACCAAAGGCAAGGAGCGCAGAGCTCAAAGTGCATGACACAGGTGGAAAATGGGCTGGATTGTGCAGAATATATTATCAGTGGGTGTGTTGCATTTGCATGCATTCATTTTTTTGACAACAACTGCATGGAACAAGGAATGTTCGTTTCCGACGGCGATGGGGCCGAACATTCCATTTTAACGGCAAACGTCCACAACAATCGTAATCTTATTTATCCCCCTTCACCCAGGCTATTAAAATAGACCTCTTTTGTCTCTAAGGACTTCCTTTTGGGAAATATTATTGCTGGCTCTGGCCCTCCCTCTCCCCCACCCAAACCCCCGAACCTCCCCCCCCCCCCCCCCCCCCCCCCCCCACCACCATATCCCATCGCTCTCTTTCCTGTTTCCCAAGCCGCAGAGCTGGGCCGAAGTGATACTCGCAGGTGATTCATGTGCATGGCTTACGCTTCCTGTAATAGGTCTTTGTTAAATGTCTCGCCGCCAGAAGTTGAAGTGGCGCATTGAGCTCCAGCCACACGTTATTTAATACCCATAATGGGTTTTCCTTTCTGCTCCGTGAGCTTGGTGATAAAACAAGGGATCGGGGCAGTTTCACTGAAGGCCCTTTCATCATGGAGAGGAGAAAGAGTAGCATAATTCAGATCTATCAAACATTTAGAATCGGCTCTGTTTCTGCACAGGGTCCGGCATACCTCCTCCTGCTAGTGTCAGAATAATGCACAAGAGCTGTGCCTGTTTTGAGAAGGCACGTATCGTGTCTACGCACACGAAGCAGACGTGTTATTCATACGTTGCGTGATGATTAATATGTTGTAAACCGCTTTTCCTGCTATGCGCCATTTTGAAAATGAATCCGGAACCCCGGGAAGTTGTCAAAGGGCTCTCTGTCCCCCATGGCTGGGGTCTTCGGGTTTTGCTCGCGTCCGTCTGCGCCGGTGTTTGAGTTGGCTTGCGTCCGTGAGTCAGACGCATCTGAAAAAGGGCTGCTTTGAAACGTGGAATTCCCTCAAACGTGCCGCCAAAGTACAAGCCGTTTAATCACCCCCTTCAGCTTCATGTGAATGCAGGGAGGATTACTGTTCCCATCATGCAGCAGCCAAATGCATTCTGTGTCTTTTGTGAATTAAAAATTGCGCGTGTTGTGTTAATGTTTTTCTCTCCCGCTATGCTACTAATTTGAAAGGCTTTTTTTTTTTTGGGATTTTGAGAAATTTTACATTTCCCCAGATCTAAAAAAAAAAGGTTGTGAACTTTCTTCTTTCTCTTCTGTGTTTTTGTGCAGATCTCTGAAACATCCTGATTGGTCATCCGCTGTCCCGATCTACCATCGGTACCGTGACACGTGAACCCCTGCTCCCTGCTCATTCCTGAAAACGTTTCACCGCCTTTGTGAAGGGCAAATTTTGCACAGCGATTGCTTTGCCTGCCCCTTCCTGTGGATTATGGACTTGCGATAAGCTGCGACACTTTGACACGGGGTCCTTCCTTGGAAGCTGCAAGCAGAGAAACCCTTTGAGAGGTCCTCTGGAGAGGGTCCGGTAGGTGAGTTGCGGTGGTGCGATGGAGAGGGGTCCCGAAATCCCACCCTGCACGGGGATTGCGCGCAGGGCATGAGCGACCCCTCCGCCTCCAGGCCACCGTAGACGAAGAGGACGACGACAGAGCGAAGCCCGTTGGAGTAGCGGGAGGGCTGGAGGAATCCTGGGAAATTATGCAGTCAGATGACCTGTTTAATAAGAAGCTTAGAGCCTTAAACGGGAACATGGGACCCCCTACCTCCAACGTGCAGGGTACGCCAGCCATGCCCAAAATGGGCGTACGGGCTAGGGTGTCCGAGTGGCCCCCGCGAAAGGAGGCCTGGGAGGGCCGTCCGCCCCCAAACTATGAGAGCTTGATGATTGGCTACCATAACGGCCAATCGGACGAGAGCATGGAAGTTAATGAGCAAGGCGGTAGGGTAGGCCCGGATCCAGAGTTGCCCGACGCGAAATACTTACTGGGCGACCTCCTGGACCACGCCTCCCCGCTCAAGATGGGGTTGCACCCGATACGTCAGCGTAGCAACAGCGACGTGACCATCAGCGACATCGACGCCGAGGACCTGCTGGACCAGAACGCCGTCAACCCCAACACGGGCGCGTCGCTGCACCGGGAGTACGGCAGTACCTCGTCCATCGACCGGCAGGGTCTGGGGGTCGGGGACGTGGGCTTCTTTACCCTGCTGAAGGGGTACCGCGTGGACCCGCTGGACCACCGGGCCGTGCCCCCCCTGGGGTTCCCCGAACTGCTGCGCTACGACACCGCCTTCTCCCCCAGCCTGCACACGGCCGCCCAGATCGCCCGCGGCGAGATCGTGCACATCGCCGGTCTGGACTACGCCGACGGCTCGCTCCTGTACGGCCGGGGCGGGATGGGCGGGCCGGGGGCCGGGGAGAAGTCCTTCATGCGCCGCTTCCGGTCGTCGGAGGGCTCGGAGACCTCGCTCTTCCGGAAGCTGCGGACTATCAAGAGCGAGAGCGACGGGCTCCTCCGCCTCTCCTCGCTGGGCGGCGAGCCGCCGCAGGACGACCGGCGGACGCCGAACTTCCAGAAGTGCTTCGCCCACTACGACGTGCAGAGCGTCCTCTTCAACATCGGCGAGGCCGTGGCCAACCGTGCCAACCTGGGCCGCCGCAAGAACACCACCACCGGGGCGTCCGCCGCCTCGCAGTACCAGATCGCCGGCGGAGGGGGCGGGCCCGGGGGCGGGGGCGGGGGCGGGCCCGGGGGCGCGGTGCCCACGTGCGAATCGCCCCTGGGCAGCCGGGAGGACCTGAACTCCAAGGAGAACCCGGACGCGGACGAGGGCGACGGCAAGAGCAACGGCCTGGTCCTCAGCTGCCCGTACTTCCGCAACGAGATCGGCGGCGAGGGCGAGAGGCGCATCTCGCTCTCCCGGGCCAACGCCGCCCCCTACAGCGCGGGGGAGAACTGCTCCTTCGAGTCGTCCCTCAGCTCCCACTGCACCAACGCGGGCGTGTCCGTGCTGGAGGTCCCGCGCGAGAACCAGCCCATACACAGGGAGAAGGTCAAGCGCTACATCATCGAGCACATCGACCTGGGGGCCTACTACTACCACAAGTACTTCTACAACAGAGGTGAGGCAGAGCTGAGTTTACATTTGTAACCCAGGAAACCCAGTTTATAACCCAGTTCTGCTTGCAGGCGAACACCAACATGTTCAGAGGCCCGGTTGGGCCTGTGTAGGGTCACAATACTGTCTGGCTGTTCTGTCTGGTTCTTTTTTTTAAATTTTATCTTCATGAGAAAGCTTCTGTACGACCTCAGCGAGCTTCCTGTAGCAGACATGCAGCGTGGCTGCAGATGAGGCCGCTTGTTCTCAAGCGCATGCATATCTGTTTATATGTAAATAAGTTTATAGAATCTGTGTTCAGTTTATAGAACCTGTGGTCAAAGTGAACGCGATATAAACATTGTTTTTGCGGAAATTTATTCCCTACGGTAAGTGTTTGTACCACAAAAGTAAGGCCTGCAGGTTAGGACTACTCGACAGCCTTTTGTTACGTCCGTTGTGACTCATAACGCTCGTCTTTGTGCTCCTCGTTTTTGACTAATGCACTTCTCTGTGTCTGTTTGTCTGTTGATTACGTAAAGTGTCTTCAATCTATTGAAAAGCTCTGTACAGATAAAGCGCATTGTTGTTCCTGGTGCATAAGAGTGAATGAATTATAGGCCCTGTTTTCAGTGGGGGAAGTTTATTTTTGTCGCCCGCAAAACAGGGAAGTTTGTGTCCGACGTGTGGGAGAGCTCGCGATAAGCTCGGGGGTCTGCCGATTGCGGGAATGTTTCTCGGAAGATTTTGCAGACTACCAGGAATGCGTCTGTGGATTAGCCGGAAGGTTCTGCGGACAAAAGGGGGATTGTTTCCGTGTTGTGCCTTCGGCCTTCCCGAGGGGGTTTGGAGCTGGGTGTTCTCCCTGGGGGGAGATGTGGTATCTGTACTTGTCAGGTGCTGCGATATGTCAAGCAAGTTTTTCGGAGGAGGAGGTTCAGCAGAGACCATCCTAGAGGGGGTTGCAGTCCCCCCCCTCCCCATATCCCAAACTCCTCAACTGTCAAAACGGGTGCTTCCTTCCCCTGGATTTCGATCGAAACCTCCATACGGACATCCAGAGATGGCGCTTATTCGCGCGACTGTCTGGTGGAACGGGTTTCAAGTTTTTTTTTTTTTTTTTAAAGTTTTTTTTTGCATTTGGTGTCAGACCGATTGTAAAACCTGAAATCCCTTCCGGCCCCTCTCCTGATCCCCCTGCAGAGTTATCCTCCTCCGCCATGAAATGTTTTGGAAATAGATGCCTCCCTGCTTTTTGTTTACGGAAACACTTCGAGGTTTGTGGTTCTCCTCACCCCCTCAGATTTCTGCGACCATGCGAGTGAGGAAATGGCAAAAAAAACGAATACATGGTGCTTTTAATTTGTAAAAATTACTGTTCATGCGCAGTGGATGGGCATTGCTGCATGTGAGCAGAGTAGAGGATTCAATCGTGCTCTTATTTTGACGTCTTTAACCTGTATCGAGGTAAGTCCATAACAAAAATGCTGACCACTTGAAGGTTTGCTTTTTTTTTTTATAGTAGTGTCAGCAAAATCCATAGGAGCGGAACTCACAGATAGTGAGGGGAGGGGCGAGGGGGGAAGGGGAGGCAGGAGGGAGGAGGGGAACATGTTGGTTTGACTCTGGACGTGCACATTTACATCCAAATAAATCAGTAAAAACCGGTCTCCGGAATGCTGGGACTTTCATGCAGCGAGACCCGTTTTAGAGGTGGCGGTAGTGGCCCCCCCGCGACCCCCCCCCGCCCCCTTTCGGTTGTCTGAGCGTAATTAACTCAGGACTAAAAATGCGCCGGTGTCCCGGAGAAGACCCGGTGTGGCACAGGCGTGCCTTTTCCGCCAAGCGCGTGACCGGGACGGCCGCGTTGCCAGGGGCGACGGCTCTGTCGGGAGGTCCGCCGCCTCGGGGTCGCGCGGTAATCCTGTCCGTCTGGGGGGTGGGGTGTCATGTGATGTGTCCCGGCCAAGGAGAGGGAGAGGAGAAATTCAGATGGGGGAGGAGAGGAAGCAAGAGAAAGATCAGGGCTGTCAACACCTCTTCTACAGGTGTCTGACCTCCCCCCCCCCCCGCAAACCCCCCCTCCCACAAACCCCACGTCCCACCGCCCCGCCGTCCCACTACAGTGGCAGGCTTTTATCACCTATGACCACTCATTGATCCTATCGACCCACCCCACCCTCACCCCCTCCCCTCCCCCCCCACCTCCCTACCTCAAGCCAACTGCAACCATTTAAAAGGCTCCAAACTCTGACCACCCTCGATCCACTAAAAACTAGGTTCTGAACCCACTGGGTGCTGTGTGTGACACTGTACTGTAATGGATGGGGACCTATGCTTGTAACTCAGAGGTTGCAGGTTTGAGTCTAAGGTGGGGCAGTACCATTGCACCCTAAAGCAAAAATACTGAATTGTGCTAAATTGTAAAATACTGTGCTGAATTGCCTAAGCAAGCATTCAGATGGATAAATGGATACACATGCATATAAAATATAAAATGTCAGATGGGTGCAAAATACAAAAATACAGTGTTAATGTCAGTCAAGTCCTCCTTTCCCTAGCTGTCCAGGCTTACAGCGCTACGCATGGCAGTGTCCAACCTAGTCATATCCCTATTGTCTCATGTACAATACGATGATGACATAGACACAGAATAATAGTGAATTTTAGAGAACAAAAAAAAACATTTCCCGGTTAATTGGGGTGAATGATGTGGGCTTATTGTGTATCTGTTCTAAGGCCTAGCGATTAGCTGACTCAATGCAGGAGTATTTATTCTCGCCCGTGGGGAGCTGCAGGTTTTTCCTCAGTACTCAGTGCTTAACTGATGAATTAAAGCAGCTGATTACACTGTTAACTCACCTCCCCTGCTTTCTTGGGACTTTAATTAGCCACTAATTTTAATGTGGAAAAAAAAACAGCAGTATCCTGCACCTCTCTAAGGTCCAAGAGCAAACACCACTGGCCTGGGATTTTTCATACACATGACTCTTCCACAGATTTCCTACTAGAACCTCTTTGCAAAAAGGCCCCTTTTTTTCTTTTTCTTTTTTTGAGCCCCATGTTGCAGCTACTCATTCAACTCCTTGACTGTGCATGACCAGCAGGGGGCGCCCTTCCCTCTGTTCAAGCTCAGCTCTCTCCAGACTGCGTGATGCAGTGACCAGTGGGAGGCGCTTGCAGGCTTCACTCATCTTGCCACACGAAAGCCATTTTGTGTGCATTTCCTGATACAGTAAAAAAAAAAAAAAAAGAGGGAATGCCGGTGTGGAGTTCATCCTTTAACACCAGGGGTTCCCCAAAAAGGTTTGGGAGCGCGACCCTCCCAGTGGGACAGGAAGCCCTGGATTTCCGCCGAAAACCCACTGCTGTTCTGCACGGCCAGCAAAGGGGCGAACTCGCAGAGGAGAGGTCAACGACTGCCAGCCGAAAAAGTTTAAGAATCGATAAAAACTAGGCCCCGCGTGGACCTTGTGTGCTTGTATGAGATTAGCGATGTCGTTTTTCACATTTAAACATGGGTCGCTGGCTGAGTAACAGAAACAAACCGCTTTAAAAGCACTTGGGGTATTTGGGATACTTCATGTTGCTGAACCTCTCCCCCCCCACCTCCACCAAATGGACATTGGTTGTTTAGACTTTGGAAATATGCTCTTGTTTATGCGGTGAACACAGGACAGCCATTAGTCTTGCTGGAAGAAGGCTCAGCGGGGATCAACCTAACCAAACATCCACCCCCCCCCCCACCCCTTCCCCTTGCCAAACTTTCATTTTCGTTCTGACTCCCAGAATTCTGTAGCTTGCTTGCCCATCCTTTTCTACTGTTATTTAAATTGTTTGACTGCAGATAATTACAAACATTGTGGAAGGAAAATAAATCAAGGACTTTTTTTAGGTGTCACTGAAGCCTGATTGGAGGAAAGGCCTGTGGGCTGGAGTTAAATGCTGACACTGAAGCCTGATTGGAGGAATGGACAGGGTGTGGAGTTAAGGGGGGAGGGGTAGGGATAACAGTCTCCTAGATGGCTGTTAGTGGTGCATTTTTATTGGACGTCAGTGTAATAATTTAGGCCTTGTAACTCAGAGCTAGTTCTGTGGTTCTAGATGGGGCACTGCCGTTGTGTCCTTAAATTCTTCAGTAAAGCTCACTGTGAAGATTCACTTTGGATATGAGAACTTAAATATTATAAAAATGTAAAATAATGTTGTCATTGAACCTTCCAGAGCACCAGAACTACTTTGGCGTGGATGATAACCTGGGCCCAGTGGCGGTGAGCATCCGGAGAGAGAAGCTGGACGATGGGAAGGATAAGGAGGGGGCACAGTACAACTACCGCGTCACCTTCAGGACCAGCGAGGTAAAGTATTAACGGCAGAAACAGTACAACTACCGCGTCACCTTCAGGACCAGCGAGGTAAACATTAACGGCAGAAACAGTACAACTACCGCGTCACCTTCAGGACCAGCGAGGTAAAGCATTAACGGCAGAAACAGTACAACTACCGCGTCACCTTCAGGACCAGCGAGGTAAAGCATTAACGGCAGAAACAGTACAACTACCGCGTCACCTTCAGGACCAGCGAGGTAAAGCATTAACGGCAGAAACAGTACAACTACCGCGTCACCTTCAGGACCAGCGAGGTAAAGCATTAACGGCAGAAACAGTACAACTACCGCGTCACCTTCAGGACCAGCGAGGTAAAGCATTAACGGCAGAAACAGTACAACTACCGGGTCACCTTCAGGACCAGCGAGGTAAAGCATTAACGGCAGAAACAGTACAACTACCTTTAGGATCAGTGAGGTAAAGCATTAACGGCAGAAACAGTACAACTACCGGGTCACCTTCAGGACCAGCGAGGTAAAGCATTAACGGCAGAAACAGTACAACTACCGCGTCACCTTCAGGACCAGCGAGGTAAAGCATTAACGGCAGAAACAGTACAACTACCGCGTCACCTTCAGGACCAGCGAGGTAAAGCATTAACGGCAGATACAGTACAACTACCGCGTCACCTTCAGGACCAGCGAGGTAAAGCATTAACGGCAGAAACAGTACAACTACCGCGTCACCTTCAGGACCAGCGAGGTAAAGCATTAACGGCAGAAACAGTACAACTACCGCGTCACCTTCAGGACCAGCGAGGTAAAGCATTAACGGCAGAAACCTTACAGCCGCCTTCAGGACCAGCGAGGTAAAACATTAACGGCAAAGACAGTACAACTATTGCGTCACCTTCAAGATCAACAAGGTATCACATTACTGTTGAAAACAGGATGGCTACCATGTCACCTTCAGGAGATAAATCAAGTCCTTCCAAAAACAGAAAGTGGAATTATCACACACTTAATGCAGTATCATTTGCTCATCAAAGTGACACATTTTTTGGCTCTCTCCCTCACTCTTTCATTCTCTCCCTCCCTCTCTCTCTACCTCCCTCTCTCTCTCTGTCATTCTCTCTCCCTCCCTCTCTCTCTCTGTCTCTGTCTCTCCCCCTCACTCTCTCAT
The DNA here is from genome assembly GCA_039654925.1 of Anguilla pacifica. NCBI lineage: Eukaryota > Metazoa > Chordata > Actinopteri > Anguilliformes > Anguillidae > Anguilla > Anguilla pacifica. Next base: position 7,978,670 of record CM077285.1, on the reverse strand, counting down.
TCTCTCTCTCGCTCCCTCCCTCTCTCCCTCCCTCCCTCCCTCTCTCTCTCTCTCCCACTCTCTCCCTCTCTCTTTTATCGAATGCCGTTCTCCCGCTCGCTGTTTCTCAGCTGTGCAGATTGAGCGGGCCACTTTGAGTCACTGGGTTTCTCAGCGAATGAGCATTCACAGAACTCCGCCCCCCCGACCAAGAGCACTTTCTCCTCACTTCACTTCCTGCTTCACCTTGCCTGATCTCCTATCGACGGAGTCTGGTCTTGAAGGACCCGGCAGAAGCAAACTCGGATTCGGGTTTTCTCAGGACAAACTCGGATTGCGTTATTTTTATTTATTTTTTGCTGGAATTTGCCGACTGCAGAATAAAAGTGCTGCCTCTGCGGAATGGTTAGCCAAACCCAGGCGCGTGCGCCCGTCAGCAGTCCCAGCCCGGGGTGAAAAGGGGTCCAGCGGGGGAATGTGACATTATCTCGGCACGACATCGTAATGGAGTCACTCTGTCGCCATGGCGATGATGCGGGGACATTACACGCCTGCTTGGCGTTCCATGGCCCGTGCAGCGGAGGGTTCTTGAACAGCGTCAGCGGCGGCATCGCCCGAGATCTCTTAAGATGCTTCAGTGTGGCGTGTGGAAGCTGGAAGGCTGGAGTATCACCAGTATTTATCAGACCTGATGGGGGACTCTGCGTGCACGTGTGCTCTCTCTATCTTTTTTCTCTCATAGTCACTCACTCACTCACTCACTCACACTCTCTCTCTTTGTCTTTCTGTCTCACGCTCTTTATCGTCTCTATCTCTGTCTCCCTCTCTCTCACTCACATTGTGCATATGGTCACACACAATACAGGTACACACACGCACACACAGACAAACATGCATGCACGCACACACACACATTTTATTAACTCAAGTATATACATGCACACATGTTTAGATACATACATCCACTTACATTCACACATACACACACGTGCACACAGGCACACACACACACGCGCACACACACACATACACACACACACACACACACACACACACACACACACACACACACACACACACACACACACACACGCACACACAGCCCTTAGTGTTAGACCGTGCCCAGTCTCCACTCTGAATTATTGAAGTAATACTGATGGAAGAGGGGAAGGAACATGTCTGGTTTAGAAAAGCAGGCTTTTCTGTAAAATCAGACCCCCTGCCTCAATCCCACGGCTGTCTTTTCCGCCCGCCCCGAGCGCGCTGGGTGTTTGTTCTTTCCGGAAAGTGCCGCCGTCGTCCTCCCACACGTTTGTTTAGATTAAAAGAGAAGGGCGAGCGTGATTACAGGCTGCGTTCGTTATCGATTTCCATAAGTGCACGAGCAACATGTTCTATTGATTTGCGGCCTTAATAGAACTGAGCTGAATCATATAGCATAGCACCCCCCCCCCCCCCCCTTCAACCAGAAGCCCCCTATGCCCCCGATTAAGTCAAAGGTCAAAAGGTTTTTTTTTCCCCCCCCACATCCACATTCTCACCGATGTCGGTAACTGTCGATTTTCCCCACCGTGGCCTAGCTTAATATGGGCTATATGGGGCAGGATTGGCTATCGGGTTTCCACGGAGATAGGCGGTTATGATCAGTGATGAAAGAGGCATCGTGAATTCAAGAGTGGGCGGAGCGACGTATGCTGTCAGTCACCCGCTGGTCCTGACATTATGTTTGGAGCAGATGGACCAAAAAGTCTTTTTGATTGGTTCAGACAGCTCTGGTGATTGACAGCTGGGTTGCAGCTCAGCCCAAACTGTGTGTTTGGGTGAAACCCTGCCATTCGCTGTCGCTCCTGGTGGAACACCGCATCTCAGAGTTCAGACCGCTCAGGTCCGTTTTGGGAGCTGCAGGAAGACAAACGGCGGGACTCGGCGTGACATCCTCTTCAGTTAAGCTGCGCTCCTTAATTTATCACGGGGAGGAAGCGCAGCCAGCCTGCGCTTTAAAAAAAATCTGCTGTCCCCACTGCAGCTGGGCCAAAATCAGTTCCCGATTACCTTGGCTGGGCGTTCGCTGGTTCTTCTGCTGCCTGTGTAGGTGGCCCGCTAACGTTGTCGGTTTCTCTTTCGTTCTCTTCTCTCCGGTCCTCCCTCCCTCCTTCATTCTCTCTCTTAAAAAACTTTAAGTGAACTCAAGCTCGATTCGAGACAAAAAAATCAGTTTTGCTTGAATGTTTTTTATCCACAGCTGAAGAGAAAATAAGTTTATCCACACCCTCCACTCCCTTACAGTCCTGTCAGACCTGAAATGCGTGTCTTTAACATCGTTTACCACGAATTTCTCATATGAACACTGGCTTAATAAGCTTTTTTTAGTTTTTATTCAAAAAAGTGTCTGGCTTCTGTCCTTTTTGCATAAATCTAATTTATTCTTCTGTTGGTTCTCGGTCTCACTCTCCCTCTCTTTGCAGAGAGTGTTTTTCCATGTAAGAAAACGGGAAGTGTGATTAGCTCACAGCTCTCAAGTTACCCAAATTAAAATCTTAAATGCTAATGTCTCTCTGTCTCCCTCTCCCTCCCTCCCTGCCCCCCCCCCTCCCCGAAGCTCACCACCCTGCGGGGGGCGATCCTGGAGGACGCGGTGCCGTCCACGGCGAAGCACGGCACGGCCAGGGGCCTCCCGCTGAAGGAGGTGCTGGAGTACGTGGTGCCCGAGCTCAACATCCAGTGCCTGAGGCTGGCCATCAGCTCGCCCAAGGTCCCCGAGCAGCTGCTGAAGCTGGACGAGCAGGGGGTGAGTGAGCAAGGCTGATCTGAGATCAGTTCAGAGTGTGTCTGTACACAGGGAGGAGTGTGATCAATACTGATCTGAAATCAGTGAGGAGTGTGACTGTACACAGGGGGGTGAGTGAGCCGAGAGTATGTCTGTACACAGGGAGGAGTGTGATCAATACTGATCTGAAATCAGTGAAGAGTGTGACTGTACACAGTGCTGATCTAGGATCAGTTTAGCATTTTAGCTCGTAATGAACAAGGTTAGGACATGAACAGGGCAAAACAGATCCAGGGTCAGCTCTCCTGCTCCTACTCAAAATTTCACCCAGGCACTTTTATGAATAGCCATTTTAATACGCTGTGTCATTAGTAGGGTATGATGAATCGCTGTTTTATAGCTGAGGTCTGGCGTTCGCTTATTTGAAGCTTGTAATTACTGTAACTCAATGGCCGTAATTTATGTGAGTGTCACACTGCAGGGCCACATAATGCATCCTTTATAACCAGCCGTCCGGTTTGGACATTCGTGCAATCCCTGAATGGATATCGCCTCTAACGATGCTGTAGCTATTAAATTTAAGGGCTCCAGGGGTTTTTGCATTTAAAGGGTGGTGCCGTGGAAACGCAGTGATGCCGTAGCGTAGTTAGCGTGGGATTCAACGAGACGATCATCAGGTTTTAATTTCACGAGGTCTTTGAATCTTTCAAAATGATTTTTTTTTTGACTGTGATGAGTTGCCAGAACTTTAGCTGTTGGTTTTTTTTGTTTTTGGGTTGAAAGTTTACGTTTAATTTATCCCACTTGACATGTGCTCTCATCTAATGGGATTCTTTTAAATAAATAAAAAAGAAAAAATTGGCTTAAATTTCCGAGAGAGCCATTCCAGTCGAGGTCGTACGAGAGAACTCAAGCGCTGAGCTGTTTTTCCTGCAGTAACAGAAAGGCGTATTTTCTGGTAAGAGCGGCAGCATCATCAGCCCGTAATTCAGGGCAGGCAGACGGGCGGATTCGTCGTCTCGGTTTTTTCTGTCTTCGTGAGAGTGAGCGAGCGCCAGATTGACGGAGACATATGCGCTGTTTGGGTTTGTGTTTTCAATTTGTACACCATTATTCTTTCTCTCATTTTCTTTCATTCCCGATCATTTTTTATCTCTTTTTTTTCTCCTTTCCTTTCTCTCCGTTTCTCTTATTTTTTCCCCCACTCATTTTCTTTCTTTCTCTTTTTACTCCTATTTCTTTCTCTTTTTTTCTCGCTCCCCTCTCCCCGTCTGGAAGTCAAATCAGACGCGGAGGGCATTAAGATCGTGTTACTCAGTCTGTGCAGGCTCCGTATCGACACGGCTAAAAATATTTGCGGTCTCCAGGTGGTTTGGTTTGGGGGGGGGGGGTGGGATGGAGAAGTGGGGGGGGGGGGGTGCTGTGCTGAAATCGAGCGCTCCGAAACCCAAGCTGCACCTCAGGCTCGATTAGGAGACGCTTGGGGGGGGGGGGGGGTGGGGGGGGGGGGGGTGGGGGGTATCGACGGGCCGCGCAGAAGGAAGGAGCGTTTCATTAGAGACGACCCCTTCATCTCCTCATCAGCGCCATCGGTCATAAACGCCCCTTTCCCTTTTCCGACGGCCGTTTCCCCAAATCGATCGCCGGATGCCGATCAGGGGCATTTCATTTGTGCCCTCGCGCGCGTAGCGTCCCTCCCCGAAACGGAGCGGACGGCCGGGACGTTTAATCGTTGTTTATGGGATTACGGCCGGGAAATTGAGCCCTTTTCTCCTGATATAGACTGCTGACAGAAAGGAGGGGGGGAGGGGGCGAGGGGGGCGACCCCAGAGCGATGGTGATGAGTCGATGAAGACGTCTCCTCCTCCTCGTGATGAAGTGATTTGACAGAGACGCTCTGAGAATATGGCTGAGTGCTAAGCGTCTCTAGATTGTGGTGTGGGGCTTTATGAATGGTGCGTTTATGAGATGTGTGCACACACACACACACAAGCACACATACTGGACACACACTCCACACACACACACACACACAAGCACACATACTGGACACACACTCCACACACACAAAACACACACAAGCACACATACTGGACACACACTCCACACACACACACACACACAAGCACACATACTGGACACACACTCCACACACACAAAACACACACAAGCACACGTACTGGACACACACTCCACACACACAAAACACACACAAGCACACATACTGGACACACACTCCACACACACAAAACACACACCACACACAAGCACACATACTGGACACACACTCCACACACACAAAACACACACATGCACATGTACTGGACACACACACAAAACACACACAAGCACACGTACTGGACACACACACCACACACACAAATCACACA